>CAUYON010203401.1:0-10143 GCA_963573935.1 Arctocebus calabarensis | reverse complement strand
TCACCCTATACAGAGTGCCATGGCATCACAGCTCACAGCAACCTCCAACTCCTGGGCTCAAGTGAGTCTCTTGCCTCCTCCTCCCAAGTATCTGGGACTACAGGTGCCTGCCACAACGCTGGCCATTTTTTTTTTTTTTTTTGGTTGCAGCCGTCATTGTTGTTTTGGCGGGCCAGGGCTGGATTTGAACCCGCCAGTTCAGATGTACGTGGCTGGTGCCTTAGCCCGTTGAGCCACAGGCGCCGAGCCTCCACTGCATATTTTTAAAAAATTGTTTTGATAACAAAGCCAATGTTATAAAAAATATTAAACATACTAAACATTTATATGTGATTTTAAAAGATGTGATGAATGTCATATTTCAATCTTATCAGTGACCATGTATAATCTCATTTAGAGATTAAATGTAAGGTTCTCTGTGAACACAAGAGCTGGCCATGTCCCACTCTTGCCTGTCTCCAATTTACTAAGAGTGAAAATGCCAGATACTTATTTTACCAGTATACTTGTATCTACTATGGCCATGGATCTAGTTCTTGTAAATGGATACATCTTATGGGAGGGGAGAGTTGTTCCTGGGAAAAAATTCTTTTGCCCTCTTTAACAAGTGAGAAAAGAAGCCCTATTATTCCACTTACCCTGTTTTTCTGCTGTGGATGCTTGTAATGTGAGGATGTTTTGTCTGAGTCTTTAAATACCAGCTTTGAAACTGAAGGGGCCGTTATTTGCAGATTCTGAGCTAACAGTGCTTTCTGTTCAGCACTTGAAAATTGTGCTACTTCCTTCTGAATCTTATGGTTTCTGATAGAAAACTGGCTGTTATTCTAATTGTTTTTCCCTAATAGGCAATTCTCTCACTGTTTATAAGAATTTGTCTTTAGTTTGTAGAAGTTTGATTTTTAAGTGTCTCAGAATGGATTTTTTTTGGAATTTTCCTGCTCAGAGTTTGATCAACTTCTTGAATTTTTCTTGAATATGCTTTTTGCCAAGTTGGGAAAATTTAAGCAATCATTTCTTCAAATACCTTTTCAATCACATCCTCTTTCTTCTCGCCTTCTGGAACTCTGATGACACAAATGGTAGAACTTTTTAAAATAGTCCCCCAAGTCCCTAATGATCTGTTCCTTTGTTTGTATGTACACACACATTTATTTTTGGTACCCACACCTCCATTTTTATTTTTCAGTCTATTTGCTCTCTGTTGTTCAGATTGGGTGAATTTTTTGGGGGGGGACAGTCTCAAGCTTTCACCTTGGGTAGAGAGTCATGGTGTCACAATTCACAGCAACCTCAAACTCTTGGGCTTAAGAGGTTCTCTTGTCTCAGTTTCCCAAGTAGCTGGGCCTACAGGTGCCTACCACAATGCTGGGCTATTTTTTTGTTGCAGTTGTCATTGTTGTTTTAGCTCTCCCTGGCCAGGTTTGAACCCACTACCCTTCATGTACGTGGCCGGCACCCTACCCACTGAGCTACAGGCGCCACCAGATTTATTTATTTATTTTTTTGAGACAGGGACTCACTCCTTTGCCCTGGATAGAGCGCTATGGTATCACAGCTCACCGCAACCTCAAAGTGTTGGACTCAAGTGATCTTCTTGTTTCAGGCTCCTGAGTAGCTGATACTATAGGTGTTCACCACAATGCCCAGCTAGTTTTTCTTTTTTGGTAGAGGCAGGGTCTTGCTCTTGTTCAGGCTGGTCTTGCACTCCCGAGCTCAAGCAATCTACCCCACCCCAAGCTTCCCAGAGTGCTAAAATTATAGGCCTGAGATACTGTGCCCAACCAGATTGGGCGATTTTTATTGTTCTGTCTTCACTGGTCCATTTCTCTGCCCTCTTCATTCTGCTGTTGAATAGACTTATATAGTTTGGTTATTGTATTTTTTCAGTTTAAAAATTTCCATTTGGTTTTTTACATCTACTATTTCCTTATTGAGAATTACATTTGTCATGTTTCAACTGTGAATTGAAATAGTTGCTTGAAAATCTTCGTTATATAATTCCAACATCTGTGTTGGAATTTTGGTATCATATATCTATGTTTAGTATTTACATCTATTGTCTTTCTTCATTTAAACCTAAGTTTTCCTGGTTCTTGGGATGGTGGGTTATTTTCAATTGTATCTTGGACATTTTATAATGGTATTATGTTGGGAATGCTGATCTTTAAATATGTTTTAGCAGGCCTCTCTTGACACCATGCCAGAGAGAGATAAGGGAGCACCACCATGTTACATATCAAGTGGGAAGTAAAAGCCTGCATTCCCCACTAGGCTTCTGCTGGCACATCTGGTTGGGAATGATAGGGTACCTCCTTAGTGCTCTCCATATGACTTCCACTGATACTATGGGGAAAGATAATTTTTTATTGTTGAGAGGGGGCAAGGAGGGGTACATCATTCATACTAGGTAGGAATGAAAGTCTAGGCTTTTGATCAGGGCTTCACCTCTTCCAATGCTGCCCCAGGAGGGAAGTGGAGAGAGATACAGGAAAGGTATCTTATTACAGCTGGTCAAGGGAGGATGTCTAAAGCTTTATGCTTAGTCTTCGAAGATCAGAGTGGAGGATGGGGTGCAGTTTGCCCACAGCTTTGGCTACTGTCAAGAAGTTTTCTGAGCCAGGCATGGTGGCTCATACCTGTAATCCTAGCACTCTGGGAGGCCAAGGGGGGTGGACTGCCTGAGCTCACAGGTTCAAGACCACCCTGAGCCAGAGAAATACTCAGTCTCTAAAGATAGCGGGGCATTGTGGCGGGCGCGTGTAGTCCCAGCTACTCAGGAGGCTGAGTCAAGAGAATCAGTTGCTTGAGCTCAAGAGTTTGAGGCTGCTGTGAGCTATGATGCCATAGTACTCTACCAAGGGTGACAAAGTGAGACTCTACCTAAAAAAAACAAAAACAAAAGCAAAACTCTTTTTCACCTATGTCCCCCTTCTAATTGCATATTTTAATATTCAAAGTACTGTGAAAAGGGGTTATGTCTCAAAAAAACAAACAAACAAAAAACAGTTTTCTGCCTTGCTAGGCTGACCCCTGTGGTTCAGTGGGTAGGGAGCCGGGCCCATATACCAAGGGTGGCGGGTTCAAACCTGGTCCCGGCCAAACTGCAACAACAGCAACAACAAAAATAGCTGGGTGTTGTGGCAGGCCCAGGAGTTGGAGGTTGCTATGAGCTGTGTGATATCATGGCACTCTACTGAGGGTAATATAGTGAGACTCTGTCTCTACAAAAAAACAAAAAAAGAAAACAGACTTTTCGTGAGGCGTCTGCCAAGTGGTGTTTCCAGGTTGCCAGCATCCAGTCTGGGACATAAAATAAATAAATATAAATAAATAAATCCAGGAAACTAATCATACCATGTTATTTCTCAGGTCTCAAGGTCTGTAGCTAAACTGGCTTCTCCTTGCCACTATTCAGTCTTATGTTTGTTTTATGTAAATTACCTAGGGTGTTTACAAGTTCTGACAAGTTAGTGAACTACAGTCACCTTTGAAGTACTCTCTTTGGGAAGCTATGCACTGATACCAGTGCTTATAACACCTTTCAAAAGAATTTTGGAACTCTTTTTCTGGAAAGGCTATCAAAGCTCTTATCATATTACCTGTGATGTGCTGAATGTCATCAGTGTATCTTCTTTTCAATGTTTCCTTTATCTTTGGGTAAAGAAAAAAGTCATTGGGGGCCAGATCAAGTGAGGAGGGAGGGTATTCCAAAACAGTTATTTGTTTACTGACTACAAACTAAAAACTAAACAAAACAAAAAACTTCCTCACAGACAGTGCCAAGTAAGCTGGCACACTGTTTGTTGCAAGAGCCACAAGTTGTTGCCTAAGGTTTTCAGTTAAGATTTTCCTGTTTCTCTATTGATGTTTACTTAGTGTGCTAAGCTTTTCACAGTCAGTTGACAATTTTTTTTCTTTTTTGAGACAGAGTCTTACTTTTATTGCCCTTGGTAGAGTGCTGTGGTGTCACAGTGCACAGCAACCTCCAACTCCTGGGCTTAGGTAATTCTCTTGCCTCAGCCTCCTGAGTAGCTGGGACTACAGGCGCCTGTCACAACACCTGGCTATTTTGTTGTTGTTGCAGTTTGGCCGGGGCCAGGTTCAAACCCGCCATCCTCAGTATATGGGGTCGGTGCCCCACCCACTGAGCCACAGGCGCTGCCCACAGCTGACAATTCTGACACACAATTTGATACAGTTTTGTAATGTTTTCATCATTTCTGCATTTTAGTGGCTGCCCTGACCTCTTCATCAGTTATACTTTCTCTCCCCTCCATTTGTTCACTGGTGTTTTCTTCATGGCATTATCCCCATAAACTTGGACTAGCATGTCCCTGATTTTACTTCCATTCCTGCCAACTTTGAGAAATTATGAATGTCTATGGGTTGCTCTAAATCAAGCTCTGACATTGTGATGGCACACACACAACAATGCAACAAAAATGAATGCCACTCAGTAACACACTGCCTCATGTTCACATGAACACAGCTGTGAGGTATTGATATACCAAGGTTATGAAACCTTACTGAGTTGTTTGTATAGTGCTGCCAACCACAGCAGGAAGTTCATGAACTTAATTGTCAGATCTCGTATGTGGGTCATTATGAAAGGTATGAGATACACAAAAATCAAGAAACAAAACCTGCATGCACAGAAACAAATGAAGCCCTTCCAGTAACACCAATAAGAGGAGGAAGGTGAAACTTACATGGGTGAATCAGAAAGGACTATTGACTTTGTTTCCTAGCAATGAAATAAGGGACCATACCATAGTCTGTTTAAAAATTTTCACAGTGATCCATGTGTGTTGAGGCTCTCTGCATTGGTTGAAAAGTCCACCTACTCCCATAAGTGGCTAATAGTCAAAATACAGTAGGATCTCTATAGTTGATCACCTCCCTACAATGACCACCTTACTTTAATTTTCATAGACCAGACATGCACCACATATATGTATCAGTACAGTAGGGCTAGTTTTTTATGTTGACCACCTACATAAGTTAAACAGTTTGTAACAGTCCCTTGGGTGGTCAACTTACAGAGGTTCTACTATATTTAGAAATAAAATTTGGTTTGGCTTACTGACTGTGACTTTGCTAAATTCACTTTTTAAGTCTAGTAGCTTCTTTTCATAGATTCTTTATGATTTTCTATATAAATGATTATGTATAACCAGCAAGGTCCCCCCCCTTTTATCTATGTGTGTGTGTGTGTTTATTGGTATGTATATGTATAAATAAAAAAAAAAAAAAAGATGAAATATCTGTTGAGTTTATACTGATGCTTTCAATTCAAATTAAAGTCTACAGGGTTTTTACTTAACATCTATTTTCTTTTTTTTCTTCTTTTTGTGACAAAGTTTCACTATGTTACCCTCAGTAGAGTGCTGTACTGTCACAGCTCACAGCAACCTCAAACTCTTGGGTTCAAGTGATTCTCCTGCCTCAGCCTCCCATGTAGCTGGGACTACAGGCGCCCACCACAATGCCTGGCTTTTTTGTTGTTGCTGTTGTTGTTGCAGTAGTCATTGTTGTTTAGCAAGCCCACCAGCCTTAGTGTATGTGGCTGGCGACCCAACCACTAAGCAACGGGAACCAAGCCTATTTTACATTTCTAGCTCCTTTTTTCCACTGAGAGTTCTGCTTTTAAAAGACACAAGGGATTAAGAATTAGAACATCCCACATTACTTTATCAACAATCTCAAGATAATGACACCAGTAATATTCCCAATAACATCATTACTCAAAAGTTTAAATAAATTTTTCATATTTTTTTTTTTTTGGAGACAGAGCCTCAAGCTGTCACCCTGGGTAGAGTGCTGTGGCATCACAGCTCACAGCAACCTCCAACTCCTAGGCTCAAGTGATTCTCCTGCCTTTGCCTCCCAAGTAGCTGGGACTACAGGTGCCTGCCACAACGCCTGGCTATTTTTTTGGTTGCAGCCATCATTGTTGTTTGGCGAGCCCGAGCTGGATTCGAACCCACCAGCTCAGGTGTATGTGGCTGGTGCCTTAGCCGCTTGAGCCACAGGTGCTGAGCCTTCATATATTCTTTATCCATTCTCTAATAACTGTTTTATCTACACTGTCAAATGATACGTTCATTACAAACTTGTTATCTCTTCCTTATAATCCTTGTTAAGTCTTGGGTCTATAAGAAAATAAATACTTAGTCTTGGATCCATAAGAAAATAAATAATTAATACTTATATTGGAATTTAAGTTGCATCTCTTAGTCAATTTGGTTGTCTGAAAAACATTGTCATTCTCTGATAAACTGATTTTGCTGTTTATACTGTTCCAGTTGTTTTTAATTCAGTGATTTGGAGTGATTCAAAATAATGTACCATTACCATTATTTTCCCAGCATTGCATATGATGGTGACTTTTTGAAAAGGCCATGCAAGGTATCTTGTGAAATATCCTACAAATTCTAGAGATCACTATCCATTAGCATATAAAGACAATCTTTCTGTTTTTTAAAGCACTGCACAATATTTCATTGTGTGGGTGTACCACTAACACAATTGGGCTTTTATTGATGGAAATCTGGGTTGTTTCCAATCTTTTGCTATCACCACGCGGCAATAAATAACCTTGAACATCTGTTGTTTATCTGCTGAAGTTGATCTTCACTGTAGATTCCTAACAGTGGTATTACTGGGCCAAAAGCAAATGTCTGCCATGTTTTTAGCTTTTCCCCAAATCCCACTTACAGAGGTTGTATCATTTTATACTCCTACCTGCAATGCATAAGACTGCTTGTTTCTCTGCAGTCTCCTCAAAGAAGTTTTCAACCTTTTGGTAATGCAGGGTAACTTTACCTATGTTTATGTTACAAATGAGTGTAAGTATCTTTTCTTAGAACCTGAGACTTTTCTTTTTTCAGTGAACTATCTGCTTATGTTATTTATCTCCTTTTTTAATAGCGCTTGGGAATTCTGGCCTATATTTAGAATATTTTCTCACTCTTTCGTTTTAAGATAGTCTACCAGACCAGCCTGAGCAAGAGTGAGACCCTGTCTCTACTAAAAACGGGAAAAAGGAGCCATACATGGTGGCCGGCACCTGTAGTCCCAGCTCTTTGGGAGGCTGAGGCAAAAGGATTGTGTAAATCCAAGAGTTTGAGGTTGCTGTGAGCTAAGATGGCACCACTTCATTCTATCCTGGGTGACAGAGTGAGACTCTGTCTCAAAATAAAAAGATTATCTACCCATGTTTTCTTTTAGTACTTGAATATTTTCCTTTTTTACATTTATATTTGGTCCATTCTGAAATGGGGAAAGGAAAAGTATTAGATAAACCTGAAATATGCTGTGGTACCAGAAAGAAAGTACTAAAAAATGATGGGGACACAAGAAAGGACATAGAAACCAGATTAAAGGAGCTCCTACTGGCCAAATCTAGGATAATTTAAACAACATAAATGTTAGATTATAACTCATAAAATAGAATCCCTGAGTAGATACTGATATAAATGAATGAATAAATAAATAAGTAAATAGAAAGAGAATAAGCTCTCCATACAGTAGAATTCTAACTAATTAGTGTAGAAGAAATGATGAAATTAGAAAATTAACACTTGGCAAATAGTATAGAATAACTGTTTCAAACAAGAATCCACAATAGATGCTAAAAAGAGTAAGTGGAAGTAATAAATAGCAGAGTACAGAATTTCATAGCATTTCTCCAAAAGATACTTAACTCAGACTGGGTACTCTAGAATCAGATGGTAAGACAGAGTTTTTGTTGTAATACATTTACTAGAGAACAACACTTGTGAAAGGAGAGGGGAGAAATCATAACTGGACTAAGAGAGAAATTGCAAGGTAGGCCCAGTCTCTACAACTGGCAGGGGGTTGTGAAGTGAGCAGTCCCAACCCCATGTTCTGCAGACGCTATATGCAAACCATACCAGGAAGTGTGTGACCGGAGGTGTGGTGAGTCATGCTGGCAGATGGAAGCTGTCTACCGACTAGCTAGCCACAGTTGGGTAACAAATCCTTGCTCATAGAGGAATCTGTGGGTGTGGTCTACTAGAATACTTACTAATTACAAAGAAAAAAATGTCCTTTTACAGAATGAAGAAATATGGTAAATATTACCTTCCTTAAGTGTTGATCAAAGTTAATAGTCCCCTAAATGGTACAATCAATGACACAGCATTATTTCTGCCATATTCTTGTTGAAAGTGTATAGGCATACCTTATTTTCTTTTTAATTTTTTTTTTTTTTTTTTGAGAAGGAGCCTCAAGCTTTCACCCCAGATAGAGTGCTGTGGCTTCATAGCTCACAGCAACCTCCAATTCCTGGGCTCCAGTGAGTCTCTTGTCTCTGCCTCCCAAGTAGCTAGGACTACAGGCGCCTGCCACAGCGCCTGGCCATTTTTTGGTTGCAGCCGTCGTTGTTTAGTGGGCCCAGGTTGGATTCGAACCCACCAGCTAAACGTGGCTGGCGCCTTAGCCCGTTGAGCCACAGGTGCCGAGCCTTTATTTTTTTTTAAAGACAGAGTCTCACTTTATTGCCTCAGTAGAGTGCTGTGACATCACAGTTCACAGCAACCTCCAGCTCTTGGGCTTAGGTGATTCTGTTGCCTCAGCCTCCTGAGTAACTGGGACCACAGGTGCTTGCCACAATGCCCAGCTATTTTTTGTTGCAGTTTGGCCTGGGCCGCGTTTGAATTTGCCACCCTCGGTATATGGGGCCCGTGCCCTACTCACTGAGCCACCATATTATACTTTATTGTGTTTTCAAGATACTGTGTTTTTTACAAGGTGAAGGTCTATGCAACACTGCATGGAGCAAGTCTATCATGAGTATTTTTCCAAAGGTGTGTCACATTCTGATAATTCTCACAGTAATTCAAACTTTTCCCTTTAGTTATGTCTGTTATGGTGACCTGTAATTTACGATATTTGATATTACTATTCTAACTGTTCTTCAGAGTACAAATCACAGCTGTATAAGATGGTGAACTTAATCAATTAAGTTCTGAGTGTTCCATTGACCAGCCCCATCTCTCCCTCTTCTTGGGCCTCTCTGCTCCCCAAGCCACAACAATATCAAAATTAGGACAACTACTAATCTTACAACAGTCTCTTAATGTTCAAGAGAAAGAAAGAATTGGTTGTTTGTCACATTAAATTAAAAACTAGAAATGATTAAGCAGTGAGGAAGACATACCAAAAATCAGGAAAAGCCAAAACTAGGCCTCTTATGTCCAGCTTGGCTAACTGCCAAATTGTAAATGCAAAGCAAAAATTCTTGAAGGAAATTAAAAGCACTAGTCCAATGAACACAAGAATGATAAGAAAGTGAAACAGCCTTATTGATGATATGGACAAAGTTTGCGTGGTCTATATAGAAGATCAAACAAGCCACAACAATCCCTTAAGTTAAAGCCTGATCCATGGCAAGGCCGTAACACTTTAATTTTATGAAGGCCAGGACAGGTGAGGACAATGCGAAAGAAAAGCGTGAAGACAGCACAGGTTAGCTCATGAGGTTTAAAGAAAGAAGCTAATTCCATAGGCAGTAAGTACTGATGTAGTAGTTACAAGCAAGTAACCCAGAAGATCCAGCTAAGAATCTGATGAAGGTGAGTATACTAAACAACAGATTTTCGATGTAGGCAAAACAGCCTTCTACTGGAAGAAGCTGTCATCTAGGACTTCACAGCTTGATAGAAGTCAATGCTGGACTTCAAAGGACAGGTTGACTCTCTTATTAGTGGCTAATATAGCTGGCAACTTTCAGTTGAAGCCAATCCTCAATTACTATTTCAAAAATCCTAGGACCCTTAAGACTTATGGTTTTTTTTTTTTTTTTTTTTGAGACAGAGCCTCAAGCTGTCACCCTGGACAGAGTGCCGTGGCATCACAGCTCACAGCAACCTCCAATTCCTGGGCTCAAGAGAGTCTCCTGCCTCCACCTCCCAAGCAGCTGGGACTACAGGAGCCCGCCACAACGCCTGGCCATTTTTGGGTTTCAGCCATCATTGTTGTTTAGCAGGCCCGGGCTGGATTCGAACCGGCCAGCTCAGGTGTACGTGGCTGGTGCCTTAGCTCGTTGCGCCACAGGCGCTGAGAATTTTTTTTTTTTTTTTTTTTTTTCCTTTTTGAGACAGAGTCTCATTATGTCAC
>CAUYON010203399.1:0-18727 GCA_963573935.1 Arctocebus calabarensis | reverse complement strand
AATTGTCCTGCATCAATTCTCCCTCTCTGAGTAGAAACTCCAACTGCTGTTAGGGAAAAGGGGCGAAGACTCAATCTAACCGCTTCCTGCTGAATCGGGCGATGATAGAAGGGGGCAGTTGGGGTTTCTCCAGAGGAGAGTGATACAGGGGTTCATGGACTGGAACCATCTTTATTGCGTGTGGCTTGATGACTTTTTCTATTTTTTGTAGAGAAGGGGTCTTGCACTCAAACTTCTAGGCTCAAGTAGTTCTGCCTCAACCCTCCAGAGTGAGAGGATTATAGGTATGACCCACCACGCCCAGCCTCCACTCAAAGTTCTTTAATTCACAGAAGCCATGGAGAACAATTTACATGTTTTCTGAGACATGATTATTTAAAATTGACTGACCTATATGCCTAAGCTTAGGAACTTGTTGAGGCAATTATGTTTCAATTTTAATTTATTTGATTTATAACTTTATTTTCTTTTCATAATGTTTAGATGTGAAAATCACCATGAAAAACTTAGTGTATTTTGCTGGACTTGCAAGAAGTGTATCTGCCATCAGTGTGCACTTTGGGGAGGAATGGTGAGCAGAACAAATTTAGTATATTCTCTTTAAAGACTTGAAAGCTCTGAAATACTTGTTTGATTTGGATAATAGCATCATTTTACTTTTATTTGTAGAATGAAAATTAAAATGTATCTGCTGTATAGATGCTTTATTAAAAATAATATACCTTCTGTTACTCCAGGAAAACCTTTTTTGTGGGGTGTTTAAGAGATTCTAGCATAAATGTTTTATTTTAACTTGGTATTTACATAACTTACAATGTATTCATTTATCTTAATGTTGTATCAAGGTGTGGGTTTTTTTGTGGATTAGAGGTTAGTTGATCTGATGTACTGGCTGTGACAACCGATTTTGGTTTCTTTTTAAATGGACTGATAACTTGGATGATACTCATGAACAGTATGAGTGCAGATATCTAGATTTTGTTTAATTTTTTTTTTTTTTTTTTTGAGACAGAGCCTCAAGCTGTCACCCTGGATAGAGTACGGTGGCAACACAGCTCACAGCAACCTCCAAATCCTGGGCTCAAGCGAGTCTCCTGCCTCTGCCTCCCAAGTAGCTGGGACTCCAGGCGCCCGCTACAACGCCCAGCCATTTTTCTTTTGATTGCAGCCGTCATTGTTGTTTGGCAGGCCAGGGCTGGATTTGAACCCGCCAGCTTAGGTGTATGTGGCTGATGACTTAGCCCGTTGAGCCATAGGCACCGAGCCGATTTTGTTTATTTTTTTATTCTTTCTTCTAATCTAATTCAAAAGGAGTTTTTATTTTTTTTATTTATTTTTTTTTTGAGACAGAGCCTCAAGATGTCACCCTGGATAGAGTGCCATGGCATCACAGCTCACAGCAACCTCCAACACCTGGGCTCAAGCGAGTCTCTTGCCTCCGCCTCCCAGGTAGCTGGGACTACAGGTGCCCGCCACAAGACTCGGCCATTTTTTGGTTGCAGCCGTTATTATTGTTTGGCAGGTCAGGGCTGGATTCGAACCTGCCAGCTCAGGTGTACGTGGCTGGCACCTTAGCCCGCTGAGCCACAGGCGCCGAGCCTCAAAAGCAGTTTTTAAAGGCAATCTACCTGAAAACATTCATCCAGGTCTAAAGCATTCAATATAGTTGGTAGAAGCAGCTTTTTATTTTATTGTCATATTCAATTATTTAATATTTAAGTAAATGATTTACTTACAATAACAAGTACAATTGGTATAAATAGGTTAAAAATAAGATTCTTAGTGGGAAAAATAAGTGATACGAGGAGCAGAAATGGGTAGGCATCTAGAGTTATCTGTAAGCCATGGGAATTGATCATTCTGTAGACCTCAGCAACTGTTTTACAGAGACTGGCAGGCTAAATTGTTAGAGTTCAATTCAAGAGCTTTCTGTTAAAATTTGCATACAAATGTGTTGACTAGAAAAAAACTAAGTTCCTACAATTTAATACTTAAATGGACAGGTTTTGTAAGGGCAGTGGAAACATTTTCTTTCCTGTATTTAGAGTAAAGATGAAAATGTGCATATTTTTTCTTTTGGAGATTATAGTGGGATACTTTCTTTAGATGAGGCAATTGTAGTAGGAACTTACTTGTTATAGAAAGTTTCTTATAATAGAAATTTAATAATTCTACCAGTCCAGAAAATTATATATTAAAATACTAAAAATGGGTAGAAAATTGTTTTTAGGTTAACTCCAAAAAATTGTGTTTTGAGCTGGGTGCAATTGTACTTGTAAGGCTAATTTGTATTAGCATTCTATCTCTACAGAAGCTTTTCCTGGCAAGGGAAATGAGTTTATTGTTTTTGCTGACTATGTACCCTGAGTTTTTTCCTCAAGTGTCTTTCTAATTTATTCAAGTTTGGTAGAGACTGGGGATTTGGTTCTATATTTAATTGGTGTGATGAATTTGAAGAATAAATACAGAGAGGTGATGAGAGTGAGTAACTATGGAGGCTGACCATACAAGCCTAAGCTAGGAGGAGTAGGAATGAAGAGATACAGAGATGTGAGAGGCAGAATGGAGAATTGTTTCTGACTGAGAGAGTAATTTCACAATGCCTGGTAGAAAGCTTGAGAACATCGAAGAAGACTGATGTTGCCTATGGGAAGAGGGAGGTAGTGACAGATGGTTTGGCCAGGGGTTAAGAATTTTCTTCTTTCTAATGAGTCCATTTCTTTCTTTCTTTTTTTTTTTAATGAGTCAATTTCTAGGTAAATCAGTATTTTTTTGGAAGTTCATTACTTATAATCCTAAAAGAGTTCTTATGTGTCTAAATGATTTTAAGCAAGCATTGGCCTGTTTTAACAAAATAAAGATGTCTGAAATGATAGAATTTATTTGAAAATATTTAGTTTTCATGGACTATTACAAAGGAATATACAGATAAGATATGTAAAATGTTCTAAAATTACTGTTATTAATTTAAATAGCATGGTGGACATACCTTTAAACCTTTGGCAGAAATTTATGAGCAGCATGTCACTAAAGTGAATGAAGAGGTAGCCAAACTTCGTCGGCGTCTCATGGAACTGATCAGCCTAGTTCAAGAAGTGGTAAGAGATCATTATCCCTTTTTTTTTTTTTTTTTGGAGACAGAGCCTCAAGCGAAACCCCCTGGATATAGTTCTGTGGCATCACAACTCACAGCAACCTCCAAATCCTGAGCTCAAGCAAGTCTCCTGCCGCCTCCTCCCAAGTAGCTGGGACTACAGGTGCCCGCCACAACCTCTGGCCATTTTTTGGTTGCAGCCATCATTGTTTTTTGGCGGGCCCGGGCTGGATTCGAACCCGCCAGCTCAGGTGTACGTGACTGGCACCTTAGCCCATTGAGTCACAGTTGCCGAGTCCATTATCCTTTTTATACTCATATATTATACAAGATAAATTACTCAGATGTTGAAATCAAGACGTTTAAGATTTGCAAATTTTATGGGCTATATCTATTGTCAATCTCATTAACTAGCTGAGAATTTTGTATCCAAAGTCCTGGTCTGTAAAAAAGCGGTTAAAGCCAGAGAATTGCCCCTTTTGTAGAATTAGAAAGTTATTTAATTAGTTAAAGAAGTCTGTGAAATCTGCTTTTTACAGAGTCAGAAATTGATTTTTTTTATTCTATTTTTAGTAGAAACAGGGTCCAGCTCTTGCTAAGGCTGGTGATTTTTTTGTTTTGTTTTGTTTTGTTTTGTTTTGAGACAGAGTCTCACTATGTTGCCCTCAGTAGAGTGCTGTGGCATTACAGCTCACAGCAACCTCAACCTCTTGGGCTTAAGTGATTCTCTTGCCTTAGCCTCCCAAGTAGCTGGGACTACAGGTACCTGCCTCAATGTCCTGCTAGTGTTTTTTTGTTGCAGTTGTCATTGTTGTTTAACTGGGCAGCCTTGGTATATATGGCCAGCCCCACAACCACTGTGCTATGGGCGCCAAGCTGCTCGGGCTGGTCTTGAACTCCTGAGCTCAAGTAATCCGCCCGTGTTAGCTTCCCTTGTCAGTGCTAGGATAACAGGCATAGTAGTTAACTTTTAAACAGACTTGTACAGGGTCATTAAATTATGCATTCTGTGGATCCCCAGCTTTTGGGAAAGTTTCTTCTACCAAGGAATGAATTATTTCTGATGTCCTGAATTAGATCTCCACAAAGTTGAAAAAGTAGTATTTCATAGAACTCTTTTATAACACTCTTCAGATCTTGTATGGACCAAACAGCTCTTTATTATCTTATTATGTTATTTCTATGGAAAAATATGGTAAGGCTCCAAATAGTTAATTTGACAGAATGATAGTTATAAGTGAGGTTTTTGGACTATTCCTAATTTAGGAACAGGTGTCATCTTTGTCTTACCCCTTAAGGAACCAAGTGCCTAGTCATCATTGTAACATTCTTTATATAGAAAATAGTGACTTTGAATTGTATGTATACAGTTTGGATTTGTCTATCATCTAACTACCTTTTTACTGTTATTTTTTCTTTTCTTTTTTTGTTTTTTTGAGACAGAGTCTCACTTTGTTGCCCTTGGTAGAATGCCATGATGTCATAGCTCACAGCAACCTCTAACTCTTGGGCTCAAGCAATTCTCTTGCCTTAGTCTCGGGAGTAGCTGGAACTACAGGCACCTCCCACAACACCTGGCTATTTTTAGAGATGAGGTCTCACTCTGGCACAGGCTGGTCTTGAACCTGTGAGCTCAAGCAGTCCACTTGCCTCTTCCTCTCAGAGTGCTAGGATTACAGGCAGGAGCCACTGTGCCTGGCCCTTACTGTTACTTTTTCCCATGAATATTTATGGTATGGTCATTAAGGAGAATATTGTAGATTGAGAATCTCTCTACATTTATTTATTTACTTATTTATTTAAGACAGAGTCTCACTATGTAGCCCTCAGTAGAGTGCTGTGGCATCACAGCTCACAGCAACTTTAAAGTCTAGGGCTTAAGTGATTCTTTTGCCTCAACCTCCTAAGTAGCTGGAACTACAGGCGCTTGTCACAACACCCAGCTATTTGGTTGTTGTTGCAGTTGTCATTGTTGTTTAGCAGGCCCAGACAGGGTTCAAACCTGCCAGCCCTGGTGTATGTGGCCAGCGCTCTACTCTCTGGGCTACGGGCACTGCCACTCTGCTTTTATTTATATAATAATAGTAAGTAGGAGAAATACATCTTCTTTTCTTTTCTTTCTTTCTTTTTTTTTTTTTGAGACAGTTTCACTTTGTCGCCCTCTGTAGAGTGCTGTGGCGTTGAACCTTAGAGAAACCTCTAACTCTTGGACTCAAGTGATTCTCTTGCCTCAACTGGGACTACAGGTGCCCAAATAATGCCTGGCTATTTTTAGAGATGAGGTCTCACTCTGGCTCAGGCTGGTCTCCAACCTGTGAGTTCAGGTAAACCACCTGCCTCAGCCTTGCAGAGTGTTGGGATTATAGGTGTGAGCCACCCTGGCGGGCCACATCTTTTTATTTTGTATGGTATGCCAGTTTGAAATCTAGTACTTACATTACTCTGCAAACTAAGAAAACCCTGTTTTGTCCTTTTTGTATTTAGTTCTGGAAAGAAAATTGTTTTGTCAACTGTAGTAGACACTAGGATTTAAAAATCTTTTCATTTGTTTTAGGGGTTTTTAGTATGTGAAGTGACTTTGTTGATTTTTGAAAAGCAATTTCCTATTGGGGATGATTTGTCTTCAAATATGTGTTGTGTGTATAGTACCTAGATCATTCTTTTTGCAATTAAATCTTTCTGTTTAACTTTTAAAAATATTATAGTTTGTTATGCCTTAATCATTTATGTTTAATAATCTTTTAAAACTGATGTAGGATCTCTACTAAAAATAGAAAAAACTGAGACAAGAGGATTGCTTGACCCCAAAGAGTTGGAGGTTACTATGACCTATGACACCATCTCAAAAAAATAAATAAAACTGATTCAATTCAATGCATAGAATTTAGTTTATGATTTATCAGCAACTTAAATATAGTGTTATAACTTACTGTTTTTAAAGAGGGAATCAAATGACCTTTAATTTCAGGCTGGGTATGATGGCTCACAACTCTAATCTCAGCACTTTGGGAGACTGAGGCGGAAGGACTGCTTGAGACCAGAAGTTCAAAAACACCTAGGCAACATAGTGATACCCCTGTCTCTACAAGAAAATTGGACAAGGGGGTGGCGCCTTTGGCTCAAAGGAGTAGGGCGCCGGCCCCATATACCGGAGGTGGTGGGTTCAAACCTGGACCCAGCCGAAAACTGCAAAAAAAAAAAAAAAAAAAAAAAAGAAAATTGGACAAGAAAAAAAAGGGGGGGGGTGCTGGGCAAGGTTGCTAACACCTGTAATCCTAGCACTCTGGGAGATAAAGGTGGGGTAGATCCCTTGAGCTCTAGTGTTCAAAAGCAGCCTGAGCAAGAGCAAAACCTCGTCTCTGCTAAAAATAGAAATTAGCTGGGTATTGTGGCACATACCTATATACTATAGTCCCAGCTACTTGGGAGCTGAGGCAGGAGGTTTGCTGGAACCTAGGAGTTTGAGGTTGCTATGAGCTGGGCTGATGGGACTCCACCCCTCCTCTCAAAAAAGAGTAATTGTAGTGATGCATTAATGTCTCTCTTTGCTTGTGTTTTTACAATTCTCCAGGTAAGTTATTCTTAACCTGTTTATCTTCTAGGAAAGAAATGTAGAAGCTGTAAGAAATGCAAAAGATGAACGTGTTCGGGAAATTAGGAATGCAGTGGAGATGATGATAGCACGGTTAGACACTCAACTGAAGAATAAGCTTATAACACTGATGGGTGAGTGTTTTGTATGCTGCTGGGACACCTAGTGCTTTATTAGGTGAGATTCAGTCTTTGAAGAGTAACTTGATAAGCTGTTACAGGCTAGGAAGGAATCTTCAGATTTTAGACTATCTCACGTCATTACAATCTGGATAGATATGTGACTTATACTTAGAAATGATTGGAGAGGCTTGGCGCCTGTGGCTCAACGGGCTAAGGCACCAGCCACGTACACCTGAGCTGGCAGGTTCGAATCCAGCCCAGGCCCGCCAAACAACAATGACGGCTGCAACCAAAAAATGGCCAGGGGTTGTGGTGGGCGCTTGTAGTCCCAGCTACTTGGGAAGCGGAGGCAAGAGACTCACTTGAGCCCAGGAATTGGAGGTTGCTGTGAGCTGTGATGCCACTGCACTCTATCCAGGGTGACAGCTTGAGGCTCTGTCTCAAAAAAAAAAAAAAAAAAAATGATTGGAGAGAAAAGTTTTCATAGCCATTGGGAAGAATTGTTCTTGGGGTGGGTGGGTCTCACTATATTGCTCAGGCTTATTTCAAACTCCTGGGCTCAAGTGATCCTCCTGCCCCAGCTTTCCTAGTAGCTGCAATTACAGGTGTGTGTTATCACACACAGTTTTAAGTGTAAGAATCTTAATGCCCAATGGACCTTATTTTTAGGTAGCACTTCTTCCAATCTGATCAAAATTGCTACCACTCATGTCCCATTTCTTTTCTTTTTTTTTTTTTTCCTTGAGACAAAGTCTCACTCTGTCACCCTTGGTGGAGTGCCATTGCATAACAGCTCACAGCAACTTCAAACTCTTGGGGATAAGAGATTCTCTTGCCTCGGCCTCCCAAGTAGCTGGGACTACAGGTGCCTACCACAACACCCAGTTATTTTTTTTTTGTTGTAGTTGTCATTGTTGTTTTATCAGGCCTGGGCCAGGTTTGAACCTTCCAGTCCTGATGTATGTGGCTGGCACCGTAACCACTGAGCTATGGGCACCAAGCCAAATGTCTCATTTCCTTAAGTACAACAATAGTCAACACAGAAAAGACATTTGTGACCTTATGTAGGGGATTTCTCTCTGCTAACAGTCAGTTCTGCAGTAGACAATAGCTGAGTGTTCTGTAATTCAATTCTGACACTACCTAGAGATAACCTTAGATCCCACGGGTTGAGGGCTCAGCCCCCAAGACTGCCATCTCTCCTCCCAGATAAAAATAACAAATCTGGGCCGCTGGAACTTCTGATAGACTGGCTTCAAGTAAAGGTTCTTACAACCCTCTCTTTGAGTTCAATTAATTTGCTCGAGTGGCTCATAGAACTCTGAGTGACACTTATGATTAGCAGTTTTTGATCCTTATACCCCTCCCCCTGGGCAAACATTATATGGTTATAGCAGCATGTTCCCCCAGCCCCTTTCCTAAATTAATCAGAAAAATGAAGGAAAATCTAGTGGGAGCACTTCTTTAGTCCTACCCATGTTGAGTATGACTCGTGAAGGTATGTAAAACTAGTCCTTTATGCTTTTATATCTCCCTGTTTTAGACAACCAGCATTCTAATTGCCCTTTCTACTTCTCTGTCAAACTCTTACTCTGAGTAGAATATCTCTTTGCCTATCACTGGATATTATGGACTGTACAGTGTGGTTTTGGTCTAAAGTAATGATTTTTTTTTTTTTGAGACAGTTTCACTTTGTCACCCTCAGTAGAGGGCTTTTGGCATTATAGTTCACAGCTACCTCAAGCTCTTGGGCTCAAGTGATTCTCTTGCCTCAACTTCCCCGGTAGCTGGAACTATAGGTGCCCACCACAACGCCCGGCTATTTTTAGAGACGGGGTCTCACTCTGGTTCAGGCTGGTCTTAAACCTATAAGCTCAGGCAATCCACTTGCCTTGACCTCCCACAGTGCTAGGATTACAGGAGTGAACCATCATGCCCAGCCAAGAATAGAAAATCTTGTTGGCATTATGTGCTTAAAAGGGTGCAAAGGAATATATCTAAATTCAGACCATTTCTGGTCTGAATTCCATACCCACTCATTTCATGACCACACCAAGAGAGCACCTGAATGTTTATCAAGTTTCAAACTCATCTTCAGAACCTGGAAGGGTGCTCTTCTTTTCTGAGATAAATCTCATTCTGTTGCCCCAGGCTAGAGTGCCATGGCCTCATCCTAGCTCACAGCAATTTCAAACTCCTGGGTTTAGGCAATCCTGCCTCACCCTCCCAGGAAGCTTAGAGTACATACAGGCACCTGCCACACAATGCTCAGCTCATTTTTCATCTTTTAGTAGATATGGGGGTCTCTCTCTTTCTCAGACAGGTTTTGAATTCCTGAGCTCAAGGGGTCCACTGACCTTGGCCTCCCAGAGTGCTAGGATTACAGGTATGAGCCACTGTGCCTGGCTGAAGGCTGCTATTTATTTATTTATTGAGACAGAGTTTTACTTTGTCATCCTAGGTAGGGTGCAGTGGCATCACAGCTCACAGCAACCTCAAATTCTTGGGCTCAAGCGATTCTCTTGCCTCAGCCTCCTGAGTAGCTGGGGCTATAGGCACCTACCTGTTTATAGAGATGGGATCTCACTCTTGCTCAGCCTGGTCTCAAACTCCTGAGCTCAAGCAATTCACCTGCCTCAGCCTCCCCGAGTGCTAGGATTATAGATGTGAGCCCTTGTGCCCAATCAGAAGGCTTCTCTTCTGATGGGCATCCACATATCCTACTTTAATGTACCTCTCAAATTTCCATAGGGTTGTGCCCTATATGGCCATTGTTTTAATAAGCCAGGTTTTCATTACCCTTTTGCTTCAGTGTATGATCTGGTATTGGTTA
The DNA here is from genome assembly GCA_963573935.1 of Arctocebus calabarensis. NCBI lineage: Eukaryota > Metazoa > Chordata > Mammalia > Primates > Lorisidae > Arctocebus > Arctocebus calabarensis. Next base: position 9,086 of record CAUYON010203399.1, on the reverse strand, counting down.
TTGGCTATGAGTCAGTAAAAACTCAAACACGGGCTTTTGCCATTGTTCAGTTATTTCAGCAGTGCTACAAAAATGTCATGTAATTCAGCTCACCAAACCGATTTGTTTTTACCTTTTTTAGTTAGAGTGACAGCCTGCCAAACCATAATGCTGTTCATTCACCTTGAAATTGCCATTCATAAACCAATTAGTTCTTGTTCAGTCAGTTGGGAGTTGTTTAGTGGGCACTATAGAATCTTGTAGCTGCTGGATATAACACAGTCCCATAGTCAGTTCTAGGGAAAAGAGGCTCCCTGAGAATAGGTATTCTCTCATTGTATTCCCCAGGTAACATTATCCCTATATAAACCATTTCCGTTTTATTATGGAACTCTTCTGGGTACTCCTGTCCTCATCAGAGTGCTTCTCTGACATCACCCAAGACATAATGGTTTCTCAGGTTTAAAGATTATTTCACGGGGAAAAAAAAGATTATTTTATGTCATTCAGTCATCGGGGTAGCTTCAATTAATGTCCCATAACAAGGTAGTAAATATACTTCAAATGGAAATTCTTTTTTTTTTTTTTTTTTTTTTTTGAGACAGAGCCTCAAGCTGTCACCCTGGACAGAGTGCCGTGCAAATGGAAATTCTTTAAAGTCCCAGTAGTTGTCACTGGGAGGTGCTAATAGGTTTTTGCCATTAGCCCCAGTAAACTGTCCCATGAGGGCTATCAAATGGAGAATTTGTCCGTATCAGTACTCCAGCCTCTTTTCTGCACTGTGTGAGCTCCAGCAATCCTACTGGTTACCATTTAGCATGTCCAGTTAATACTGCTTAAAGAGTGGATTTACTTGCCTTCTGTTTTACAGTACTATGTGGAGGAAACATTCCCCAGTCAGATAAAGGAGATACAACTTCTTTACATAAAGTGTGTTTAAATATTCCAACTTTCTTAATCACATCAACATTTAGGTTGATTTTTTTCGTTCTACTCTCAGGAACTTTTCTACTCCCAGACCATTTTACTTCCTCTCACACAGCTGTGGGTTCCTTTTTTTTTTTTGAGACAGAGCCTCAAGCTGTCACCCTGGATAGAGTACTGTGGCATCACAGCTCACAGCAACCTCCAATTCCTGGGCTGAAGCGAGTCTCTTACCTCTGCCTCCCAAGTAGCTGGGACTATAGGCGCCCACCACAATGCCCAGCCATTTTTTGGTTGCAGCCATGATTGTTGTTTGGCAGGTTCGGGCTGGATTCCAACCCGCAAGCTTAGGTGTACATGGCTAGCGCCTTAGCCTGTTGAGCCACAGGCGCCGAGCCCCCCTTTTTTTTTTTTTTTTAATTGTTTGGGATTCATTGAGGATTTGCAAAGAATTAGGTTATACTGATAGTCTTTGTTAGGCAAAATCCCTCCTGTGATTGTGTCCTGCCCCCAAGAGGTATGCCATACATGGTGACCTCCCATCCTGTTCCCTCATTCCCCTGCCCTCCACCTTGTATTAGATCATCTACTGTCTTCATATTAGAATTGAATACATAGGATTCTTGCTTCTCTATTTTTGTGATACTTTTTTTTTTGAGACAGAGCCTTAAGCTGTCACCCTAGATAGAGTGCTATAGCATCACAGCTCACAGCAACCTCCAATTCCTGGGCTCAAGCGAGTCTCTTGCCTTTGCCTCCCAAGTAGCTGGGACTACAGGCGCCCACCACAACGGCTGGCCATTACAGCTGTCATTGTTTGGCGGGCCAGGCTGGATTTGAACCTGCCAGCTCAGGTGTACGTGGCTGGCGCCTTAGCCCGCTGAGCCATTTTTGTGATACTTTATTAAGAAGAATGTGTTCCATTCTTCTCCTCAATCCAGGTTAATACAAAAGATGTAAAGTCTCCATCTTTTTTAATGGCTGACTAGTATTCCATGGTATTCATATAACACAGCTTGTTAATCCATTCCTGTTTTGGTGGCCATTTAGGTTGTTTCCACATTTTGGCGATTATAAATTGAGCTGGGATAGTCTAGTGCAAATGTCCTTATGATAAAAGGATTTTTTTCTTCTGGGTAGATACCTAGTAATGGGATTCCAGAATCAAATGAGAGGTCTAATTTGAATTCTTTGAGGATTCTCCATACTTCCTTCTTAAAAAGGTTGTATGAGTTTGTAGTCCCACCAGCAGTATAAAATCTGTGGCTTCCTACCCAGGGTCCCTGGTCTTTTTTTCAGTCTTTACCTTGATTACCTCAGTATTGCTCTGAGCATCAATTGTTGGTCAGCTTTGCCACTGTAATCTCTTTTCCATGTTTTTTTTCTTTTGAGGCAGTGTTTTTTTCTGTTACCCCAGCTAGAGTGCAATGGTATCATCATAGCTCACTGCAGTGTCAGACTCCTGAGCTCAAGTCATCGTCCTTCCTCAGCCTTCTGAGTAGCTTGGACTACAGGCATGAGCTACTGTACCCAGCCTGTATGAGCCTCTGCTGTATTGAAGTTCCATGACTTTTTTTTCTTCTTAGTTTCATCCTTATCAGTGCTTTATTTATTTCTTAGTAACTATTTAAAAATTTCCCCTTCCTTGGATGAGCCCTTTGACTTTCCCTTTTGTCTTTTCCCATTCTCGTTTTTTTTTTTTTTCTTTTGAGACAGTCTCTCTGTCATCCTCTATAGAGCTCTGTGGCATCACAGTTCACAGCAACCTCAAACTCTTGGGCTTACGTGATTCTCTTGCCTTAGCCTCCCAAGTAGCTGGGACTACAAGCACCCACAGTGCCCAGCTATTTTTTAGAGACGAGGTCTCGCTCTTGCTCAGGCTGGTCTTGAACTTGGGAGCTCAGACAATCCACCTGCCTCGGCCTCCCAAGTGCTGGGATTATAGGCATGAGTCACCTGTCAGGCTGCCATTCTCTTGTTAATTAACCTAATGTTTTTATTAAGATCTTTAACAGATCTCATTAGGGAAAACCAAGACAGCAAATTTGATAAGGCTTTCTGAACTTTCAGTTTTGCAGTATAAGATATGAGGTGCTCATTCCAAAGGAGCATTCTTAACTACAGCATCTGTCATGATGTAGGTATTGGGCATATTCAGTGGATCAATATGCTGGTCATCATAAAGCCAGGCCCACATGTATTGCATACAAAATGTGTCAGCTGCTTCATATGGGGTGCTCTACTGGCAGTATAGAAGGAGTTGGGTATTCCACCTATTTGGGGTAAAAGGACTTTACAGTGGTTTTTACCCATTCCACTAGCTTGGCTGTTCCCTCAGGAATAATCTCCTGGATATAGCCATACATAATTATTCTGTGGTGATTTGTGGATCTTGCATCCACTATGCAGTATTGACAGTCTATGTTAGTAATGTTTCCTCAGGAAGCTGATCATGCTTATGTGTAAAATGATCCTTCATACTATACCCTGTAGTCTCAATGGTTATTTGGTTTATTCTTCTCCTATATTGACTACCTTCTTGGTAATCACAGGTCTTAGAGGTACTTTGTATTATCTCTGCATAATTTTTCCATTAGTGAACCAAGCTCAGACAGTAAAATATGAGGTTGGTCTAGCTGGATCTGACCCAGCATTCTCTTTCAATTTTATTGTAGCTGTCACAGGTAACAATCAGCAAGAGATTGAATATTTTACTTTTCCTTATGCATCTGGTGAACCAGTTCCTTGGGAGTAGGATCCATCCTTTTTTTTTTTTTTTTGAGACAGAATCTTGCTCTGTCACCCTGGCTGAAGTGCAGTGATGTCATCATAGTTCACTGCAGTGTCAAACAGCTGGGCTCAAGCAATCCTCCCCCTTCAGCCTCCTGAGTAGCTGGGACTACAGGCTCCTGCGACCAAGCCTGGCTAAATTTTTCTTTCTTTTTCTTTTTTTTTTTTTTGAGACAGAGCCTCAGGCTGTCACCCTGGATAGAGTGTTGTGGCATCACAGCTCACAGCAACCTCCAGTTCCTGGGGTCAAGTGAGTCTCTTGCCTCCGCCTCCCAAGTAGCTGGGACCACAGGCACCCACTACAACGCCCGGCCATTTTTTGGTTGCAGCTGTCATTGTTGTTTGGCGGGCCTAGCCTGGATTCGAACCCGCCAGCTCAGGTGTATGTGGCTGGCACCTTAGCCTGTTGAGCCACAGGCGCCGAGCCGCCTGGCTAAATTTTTCTAATGTTAGTATAGAAATGGGCTTTCACTCTGGCTCAGGCTGGTCTCAAAACTAAAGTATAGTTCTTTGAATTTTATTCTGGTCTCAAAACTAAAGTATAGTTCTTTGAATTTTATTAACTATATAACTGAATGAAATAATTTCCCTTTCCAATTACTGATTTTGCCCTGTTTTTGTGGTTTTCAAATTATTTTCCATTTTGAAAAGTTAATTGTGATTTTTTTTTTTTATTTCCAAGATAGTTTTTATAATTGAATAGGATACTTCCAGGGTTAGGGTATCTCGAGAATAGTTTTCATTATAAGTTTGCTATTCTGAGGAACTTCAGACTTTTATTCATACCACAAATTCTACCACTAATGTTTAAGTGAGTTATATATGGCCAATGTGTTAGGACTGTGGGATGTGCTGTTGTAAGAAATGATCTCTGAGAATAGTAGATCCCAGCTAATAGTTTATTTCGACTCCCATGTTTCTTTTTGCAATTGAGAGCTTCTAATTCAGCTTTAAAAATAAAAGTTCTACCTAGTAAATGTTTCTTTATCAAAAAACACACTACTCCAAATTGATGTGACTTTTGCTAACCTCATGGGATATGCTTCTAGTTTCTCAAATTTTGTGTTTTACAAAGAAAATGGTCTGATTTGGCAAGAATGCCTGTTTTATAGAAAGCAGTTTCCTTTTTAAAAATAATACTAATGTGTACAACAATAATCTTTTTTAATCCCTTTCTTTCCAGTTTTTTGAGATTTTACCTCTCTGGGCCTTATTTTTTTAGGTACTTAAGTATCAAAGGACAGGCCTTTTGTTTACATTTTACATAAAGATATGGCCTACTGGGCGGCACCTGTGGCTCATTGAGTAGGGCACTGGCCCCATATACCAAAGGTGGCGAGTTCAAACCCAGCCTGGGCCAAACTGCAAAACAGAAAAATGGCTGGGCATTGTGGCGGGCACCTGTAGTCTCAGCTCCTTGGGAAGCTGAGGCAAGAGAATCGCCTAAGCCCAGGAGTTGGAGGTTGCTGTGAGCTGTGTGATGCTACGGCACTCTACTGAGGGCGATAAAGTGAGACTCTGTCTCTACAGAAAAAAAAAAAAGAGAGAGAGAGATATGGCCTACTTACTACATCGATTCCACCCCCTCCCTTTTTTTTTTGAGACAGAGTCAATACGTTGCCCTCTATAGAGTGATATTACGTCACAGCTCACAGCAACGTCAAACTATGGGCTTAAGCGATTCTCGTGCCTCAGCCTCCCAAGTAGCTGGATTACAGGCATCTGCCACAACCCTCAACTATTTTTTTGTTGCAGTTGTTATTGTTTAGCTGGCCCTGGGCCAGGTTCGAACCCACTAGCCTTGTTGTACATGGCTGATGCTGTAACCACTGTGCTATAGGCACCAAGCCATACATCTCCTTTTGAAGCTGCAATTTTTGGGGGAAATTATTTCAGTATAATTGACTGAACAAAATTCATGATACTGCTTCTTCCAAAAGAACCATGAAGATTTAGAAAAGTAAATATTTTCCTTAAAGCATATTGTCATTGTATATTTTTTAGATTCATTTGGTAGACCTAAATTGCATTTTGTCTAAATTTTAACTAGTTAGGGTTGGTTTTGAAGTTCTCTTTTCAAAGCTGCTGTAATATTGAAGCACTAGGAAAATCTTTAGGGTATCTGTAATGACGAATTTCTGCTTGCTTAAAATGGGAGCTTTGTTATTTACTATTAACCTGGAGGTTAATTTCATTATTATTATTATTATTTTTTTTTTTTTGAGACAGAGCCTCAAGCTGTCGCCCTGGATAGAGTGCCGTTGCATCACAGCTCACAGCAACCTCCAATTCCTGGGCTCAAGCGAGTCTCTTGCCTCCGCCTCCCAAGTAGCTGGGACTACAGGCGTCCGCCACAATGCCTGGCCATTTTCTGGTTGCAGCCGTCATTGTTGTTTGGCGGGGCCCGGGGGCTGGATTCGAACCTGCCAGCTTAGGTGTACGTGGCTGATGCTTTAGCCCGTTGAGCCACAGGCGCCGAGCCGGTTAATTTCATTATTAAACCAGTAATGAACCTGGGTGTTGATGTTTTGCTAGTTTTTTTTTTTTTAACAGGTCAAAAGACATCTCTAACCCAAGAAACAGAGCTGTTGGAATCCTTACTTCAGGAGGTGGAACACCAGGTGATTAAATATTAAATGTAATTAAATTGTCTTGATCTTTTTTTGTCCATATGGTTTAAAAGTTTTTGTTGTTGTTTTTTATAGATTATCTGTGTGAAATCAAAAGTTCTGTGTATCTAGGTATTATAATGGGAGTTTCTATAAAATAGGAATCATCTGATTTAAGAACTACATTAATAAGATTTATTTTGTCTTAGAAAAATAGAATTATTTTTACTGAGAATAATCCATGGAAATTGTCGATTATATACTATATTGTCCATAATGTGCCCCCATGTATAATACGTATTCACATCTTTGGGCCAAACATTCAGAGGAAAAAGTCTTTCATTTTAATTTTTTAAAAGAGGGCAGCTCTGGCCTGTCACACCAGCTTCCTTCTCTGGCACAAAGTGTGGAGCCAGCTACGCAGAGACTCGAGGCAGTAGGTGAGAGCCGTCCAGAGGACCTGAGTGCCTGACCTTCCCCAGCTGTCCACTCATAGCTCACCCTCATTTCCATGTCTACTCATTTCTGTTGGTGGGAATGTGGCCATGGCTGTTTCTCTGAGAACCTCAGTGGGCTGCTTTCCCTTGGAAGATGGTGTGAGGAGCCTTCTGCAGGTTCCTAATGGTAGATCCCTATCCTTTCTCAGAGTCCTTATCTGTCCTGCAGCTGGCCCCATTTTGAGGCCCTGGGGACACCATACTGAGGAGGGTGTCTTCCCTGATGGTAGCCCAGTGAAGTACCGTGCATTTACATTTCTATTTAGTGACTAGACTGTGACCTCTGTGAGCTGTGCAGACTTACTTTGGGCAATCAGTACATCAGAAAGAATGACACGAGCCTTTCTTTTTTTTTGGCCGGGGCTGGGTTTGAACCCACCACCTCCAGCATATGGGGCTGGCGTCCTACTCCTTTGAGCCACAGGCACCGCCCGATACTAGCCTTTCTTGAACTTGCAAATCCTACAGTTATCTGGGGGACTGGCTAAAATGTGACTTCTGAACCATACCTAAGTACACTGAATCAGCTCTCCAGGGGAATGACTTGAGTATCTATTCGGTTAACAAGCATCCTAGGTGGTTCTTCCTACTGGCAAGTTTGGGAAATTATACCCCCTCAACACCTTGGGGGTCTGGACAAGTCCAAGGCTCAAAATTATCATCTTTGGTCTGAGGTACCCTCAAACATTCATGCTTTACTGCCAGGTACCCTTGCAGACAGAAACTTAATAGGGACTGACACCTAAGGTCACAACAGGAGTCAGGTCTCCCAGACCCCCGCTTAGGGGTCTTCCTCCTCAGCACAGTGTCCTGGTGGCATCAGAATGGGGCCAGCTGTGGGAGAGATCAGGCAACCCAGAAAGGGCTGGGATCTACCATCAGTAGTCTGCAGCAGGCAACACCAGTTCTGGCCCCTCACACCAGCTTCCTGGGAAATAAGCTCACTGGGATTTTTGGCAGAGCATTCATTACGATGTTCTCACCAATGGACATGGGTGAGAATGCGAAATGAGAGGATATGGGGAGGAGGTAGGCTCTGAGGAGACTGTTGGTGGAGGTCGGCTGCTCAGGTTGTCTGAACTACTTTCACTTGCTGCCTGGGCTTGCTCCCAGCTTCTCTGGAGAAGCCAGCTCCACACCTGGTTTCTTGCAAGAGAAGGATCTACCATCATCTGGCCACTTCCGCCCTCCTTTCTCCTCGGTCCCAGTGCTAGCTGTCATGTTGCTGTCCATGGTGTGAGCGTTTTCAAGATGGCAGCAGCAGCAGCAGTGTCCAGCATGACATGGTTGGCTGAGCAGGCTGGACACTCCTATGGTCCCTGCCTGGGGAGGGTGAGATTACCATATTCCAGTGTAATATTTTATCCATATATCATTATTAGTTTCTAGAGTTCTACTTTAATGCATACCTGTAAGCATAAATAAAGAGTTTAAAACATTTATATAGACAGAATTAGTACTACCCATGTATAATATACATTATTTTTCCCTCAAAACTTTGGGCAATAGTGTATAGTATTATACATGGCAAAATATACACGGTTAAAATCTGCCCACTTGGGTGGTGCTTGTGGCTCAGTGGGTAGGGCACCGGCCCCTATATAGCAAAGGTGGCAGGTTCGAAACCAGTCCCAGCCAAACTGCAAAAAAAAAATAGCCAGACGTTGTGGTGGGCACCTGTAGTCCCAGCTACTTGGGAGGCTGAGGCAAGAGAATTGCTTAAGCCCTTGAGTTGGAGGTTGCTGTGAGCTATGACACAATGGCACTCTATTAAGGGCGATAAAGTGAAAAAAAAAAAAAAAACATAAAATAAAAAATCTGTCCACTTTGTGACTTGGTTTATCATTCCAACAGAAGGCTGCAAGTTTAGTCCCTAGAGGGGACAAAATACCACATTACTGAAAATTACTTACATATAGTGATTCTTACCTAAAATTTTTAATTTTTACATATTCTAGGTATGATGGCCTCATTCCTGTAATCCTAGTACTTTGGGCTGAGTTTGAGAACAGCCTGAGTAAGAGTGAGACCCCATTAATACCAAAAACAAAAATTATGTGGGGATGGTAGTGTGTGCCATAGTTCCAGCTACTATAGGCTGAAGCATAAGGATCACTTGAACCTGGGAGCTTGAGGTTGCAGTGAGCTGTGATCATGTCATTGCCTTCTAGTAGCCCAGGTGACAGAGCAAGACCCTGTCTCACGGAGAGAGCTTCTCTCTCCCCACTTGAATTCTCTCCCTCTACCAGGAACTTTAGTGTTTTCTGTATTCTTTTCTGTAAATAAA
>CAUYON010203398.1:0-82797 GCA_963573935.1 Arctocebus calabarensis | reverse complement strand
CTTTTGACAACATCCAGCATCCCTTCATGATCAGTACACTAAAGAAATTTGTATTGAAAAGACATTTCTTAAACTGATAGAGGCCATCTACAGCAAACCCACAGCCAATATCGTATTGAAAGGAGTTAAATTGAAACCATTTCCACTTAGATCAGGAACTAGGCAAGGCTGCCCATTGTCTCCATTGCTCTTCAATATCATAATGGAAGTCACCCTCCAGTGGTATAGAACAGTAGAATTGTTTCTCTCAAGTGGTTTTAATTTTGTATCCCTGAACCAAACTCTTTCTATCCTTCCCACCCCATTCCAAGACTCTTAAAACCACCATTCTGCTCTGTGCTTCTACAAGCTCAGCATTTTTAGCTCCCACATAGTGAGAGCATGCAGAATTTATCTTTCTACAACTGATTTACTCTACTTAACATGATGTTCTCAGGCTTATCAAGGTTGCTGGAAATGACAGGAGTCAATCTTTCACATGGCCAATAGTACACCATTGTGTGTGTGTATTTAGATACACACACACACATCATGTTCTTTATCCATCTATTGATAAGACACTTATTTTGATTGAGTAATGCTACAATAATCATGAGAATACAAATAGCTCTTCAATAAACTGATTCCCTTTCCTATGAATAAATAGCAGTGGTATTGCTGGATCATATGGTAGTTTTTTGTTAACTTGCTGAGGACCCTCCATACGGTTTTCCATAATGGCTGACCTCATTTACATTACTACCAGCAAAGTATGAGTTCTCTTTTCTCTATATTCTTGCCAGTATTTGTTATTTTTTGGCCTTTTTTATAATAGCCATTCTGTGATGAGATGGTATCTCACTGTGGTTTAGATTTGAATTTCCCTGATAATTAGTGATGTGGAAATTTTTTCTCATATACTTGTCCATTTCCATGTCTTTTTCTTGGAGAAATTCCTCTTCTGGCAGCACTTGTGGCTCAAAGGAGTAGGGTGCCAGAGGTGGCGGGTTCAAACCTGGCCCTGACCAAAAAAATTACAAAAAAAAAAGAAATGTCTTTTCAGATTCATTGCCCCTTTTTAAATTAGATTATTTGTGTTTTGCTGTTGAGTCTTTTGAATTCCTTATATATTCTGGATATTAGTTCCTTGTTAAGTGAATACTTTTCAAATATTTTTCTCCATTCTAAAGTTTATCTTTTCACTCTGATTTTTTTAAATGTCTTGCTGTGCAGATAATTTTTAGTTTGATATAGTTTATCTATTTTTTGCTTTTATTTCCCATGCTTTTTAATCTTAGACATGAAATATTTTCCTAGATGAATATACAAAAACTTTTCCTGTACTTCTCTTTGATAATTTTATGGTTTCAGGTCTTACATTTAAAACTTTAATCAGTTTTGAGTAATTTTTTTTGTATATGATGAGCGACCTATGTCTAGTTTTATTCTTCCATATAGGAATACTCAGTTTTCATGGACACATTTATTAAAGGAGAACTTCTTTTCCCAAACAAGGGTGTAGTTTCATTTTTTCATATATGAATATTCACCTTTCACAGCACCATTTTTGATGGACTATTCTTTTCCCAAACACTTGGCTGTAAATATATAAATTTATTTCTGGCTTCTCAATTCTTTTCCATTGGTTTATTTATGTGCCAGTTTTTGGATCAATACCATGCTTTTTCTGTATTAGAGGTTTGTAATGTACTTTGATGTTAAGTACTGTCATGCTTTAGGCTTTTTTATTTTTGCTAGAGAATCTTTAGGCTGTTCAGGCCCTCTGTGGTTCTGTACAAATTTTATGGTTTTTTTTCTATTTCTCTGAAGTATGTCATTGGTAATTATATTAGGATTTCACCGAATACGTATATTCCATTTTTTCTCTGTTCTATTCCATTTTTTCATCAGCATTTTATAGTTTTCATTCACATATCATGTACTTCCTTGATTAAATTTATTACTAGTTATTTTTCTTATGTTATATGTTAAGTATGTAAATGAGATTACTTTCTTGATTTCTTTTCCCATTCTTTTGTTAATGGTAAACATAAAAATATTACTAATTTTTGCATGTTTATTTTGTGTCCTGTAACTTTACTAAATTTATCAGTTTTGAGAGATTTTTCTTGTCTGCATAGAGTAGCTGTTTCACTTTATTTTTTCCAATTTAGATGCCCCTTTTATCTTTTGTACTGCCCAATTATTCTGGACTTCCAATACTATGTAGAATAAGAGAAGTGAAAGTGGGAATTGCTATTTTGTACCTGCTCTTAGCCCTTTCAGTATTATGCTAACTGCAGGTTTGTCACATATGGCCTTCATTTTGTTAACATGTTCTTTCTAAATTGAATTTGTTGAGCATTTCTATAATGGAGCAATGTTTAACTTTATCAAATACTTTTTATGAATGTATTGAGATGATAGGGATGGATTTTGTCCTTTAATCTGTTGATTCGGTGTGACATAGTTATTGATTTGCAAATGTTGGACCATATTTCCAATCCTGAGATAAATCACACTTAATCAAGATATATATATATAAAATTTTTTTTTTACTGTGCTATTGAATTCAGTTGGCTAGGATTTGGCTGAGAATTTTTGCATCTAATGCTTTTAGGAGATAAATCACACTTAATCAAGATATATATATAAAATTTTTTTTTCTGTGCTATTGAATTCAGTTTGCTAGGGTTTGGCTGAGAATTTTTGCATCTAATGCTTTTAGGAAAGAAACATAAAATGATCTGGCTACTTCTATGGGACGGGGTTGGAGACAGAGAAAAAAGGGGAGAAATAGTGCAATTATATTTCTTGTGAAATATTAATAGTTATGGTTATGAATAATAAAATGTAAAGATTTCTAATGTTAGCATTTATATTATGTTTAATAAATGATTCTGTCATTTGCATAAATGTCAAACACATACATCTCTTTTAATATTGTTGGGCTTTTTCTACCGTGATTACTAAACTTAAAATAATAGTTCTAACATGGTAAGATGAAAACTCTATAGAATGTTATTTGAACATTAGGGAAATGTTAGTGTTTAATAAATACCTGATGACTGAAATTGTGAATAAATTGAATAGTTAATTCAAATTATAAATTAAAAATTATGTTGGTTTATAAATTCAAAAATTAGAGAGGCATTAAAAAATATTTTGTGATAATCCAGAGTTATAAAATATAAGCATTTAACTTTCTGACTTAATAGAAAGAAATAAGTAATTGGTAATAAGCATTGCTCCAATTTATCAACTAAATCATTTCAAACGTGTGAGAGAAAAACTAGTATAAAACAAAATACAGGGCAACTTAAAATGTTGGTAGTTGAGCTACATTTCCCAAATTCAGAAAATGGATCAGTTCTATTTAGTCTTTCCTTAGGATTTAGCTTTAAAAGGATTTGAAGTCTTTATTTAAATATAATATAAATTCATTTTCTCACTAAGAAAACAAAGATATTTTGTAAAGTGACATAACTGCTAGCTTTGGATAAATATAAAAATACTTCATCCAGTAAGGAAATTAACATTTGTTATAGAAACATTTAAACTATTCAAGTGAAACTTCATACTAATTCACATAATACTGTATTTGCTTATTAAGATTAATACTCTTTAAATCCTACATACTATTTAAGACTTACAAAGAAACATATATTTGAGTATAGACAATTCATTAGCTCTTGAATATCAAGGGAACTGTTAAAACCAAACCATATTTTAGTCTGCTTAAAAAATGCGGAAAAAATTGACTTAAACTTATTTTGCTAAAATAGGCTTGAGGCCAATTAATAAATCCAGATGACTTTTTCTACCTTACCTTCCTTCTAAACTTTAGGAAATTCCATACTTTTTAAATTCAATTATGGTTTTCTTATGCATATTTGAGATAAGTGACAAAACAAAATCAATAATAAGAACTTACTTGCTAGCCATGTTTGCAATTTATATATTTTAAAAATGTGTGAATAAATATATGAAATAAACAGAACAGTAAATACTTTGAAAAATGTTAAGGATATAGAATAGTTTCAGTATCATATGAACATTCTTTAACTACTTTTGAAAATTATATTAATCAGTTTTGGTTATCACTCATTTTTGTAAATTCATAATACATGCAATATTATTCTTGTATATTTACCTGCTACTTGGTTATATTACCACATTTGAGCAACCAAATATTATTTCTCACAAGTTAAAACATCTTAAGTATGAAAATTATTATCAAATCTTTACAAAGTAATTGATTATCAATTTTATATCCTCATCAGCTCTACCAGGTTATCATTGTAAGGGCAAGAGTTATGGCCTTACAATGTGTTTCTGATTATTTTAACATCATTTGTCTTGACATTGAAGACTAGGAAAAAACTCACATGCCAGAAAATATGCTAGATCATCCCAAAGTAAATTGACTAAACCATGAATATTTAAATTCTAAGTTATAAATTCATATTTTTTAACTCTGTGGAACATGTAATTCTATTTGCCAGAAATAAATTAAACGTTCTCTAGTATGCGTGATATCATCTATAGTTACTGCAGTTTTTCATAAACAATGCTCCCAATTCAATAAAAATAAAAAAGTACAACATAAATTTAAAAAGCAAAGAAAAAATACAGACACAGATATTGGCATTTCATAGTAGGTACTTTAAAAATGAATATGAAAAATAAACACAATAGAATTGAAGAAAAGTTACCAATTTGACCATAAAAATGGAATCTATTAATGACAAAGGGTAAAGAACGTATAGGTTTATATAACAATAGGTTAGAAAGTGAGATAAGCCAAGTAGAAAATCTCCATATTAAGTCATAGATAATGGATATACATTAAAGACAATATGAGCTTTGTGGCACATAAATAAACACAACAAAAAAACAACTTCACTTGCAAGTTCTTAAAGCTTCAACTAAAGACAATGAGAATATATAATAAGTATTAATTTTAAAAAGCCAATAATTTTCATAGTTTAGAAAACATAACAAACCATAGACTGAAGATATATGAAGTTCAGAGATAAAGAATACATAATGAATCATGCTTACACATGTCATGGGAAATCTACTGAAAACTTCAGACAGAACATTTAAAAATTAGCTAGCGTGTTGAGGATAGGAGAAACAAATTACCTTTAAATGAGAGAGTGTATATTACTTCAAAAGCCAGAAAACAGTTGACTGACATCTGCAAAATTTTGAAGGAAAATAAGTGCCAGTGCCTATGTTTTCTCTTTTTAAATTTCTTGAAGAAGCTCCATATTGTGGTTCACAATGGTTGTTCTAATTTGCATTCTCACCAACAGTGTACAAAAGTTGTCCACATGTCCTTGACAATACTTGTTGTTGGTGGTCTTTTTTACAGTAGCCATTCTAACAGAAGTGATTGTGGTTTTGATTTGTATTTGACTTTTGGTTAGTGTTACTAAGCACTTTTTAGTATATTTGTTAGCCATTTGTATGCCTTCATTTGAGCAATGTCTGTATATGTCTTTTGCTCATTGTAACATTTTTTTTTCATTATTGAGTTGTGTGATTCCTTGTATATTTTAGAGCTTAATCAGATAATTATGTGAGGTAGTGCATTTGCTAATTAGCTAGATTTAAACATTCCACAAAGTATATAAATTTCAAAACATCATATACATGATAAATACACAAAAATAAATAAATAAATACACAGGAGAAAAGCACTCTAGCATGCACAGCACTTCATAAATTGTAAAAACAAAGCAAAACAAAACAAACAAACAAAACAACCAGTATAGATCAGAAATCTATACTGAGAGAGAAATACCTTTCAAAATTTACGTGAAATAAAGACATTTACAGAGAAATAAAAATCATAAAACATTTGATACCAGTCTACTGGTACCAAAACCCAACCCAAACAAATACACCCCCCCAAACAACATACAACCCCCCCAAAAAACAAACAAGTAAAAAAAAAAAACCAAATAAACAAACAAGGGGTAGTGCCTGTGGCTCACTGAGTAGGACGCCATCCCTGTATGCCAGTGGTGGTGGGTTCAAACCCAGCCCCAGCCAAAAACTGCAAAACAAACAAACAACAACAAAAAAAACCCTGTTAGGCAAAGAGTAAATGATCTAAGAGGAAAAAGCTGAATAATAAAGAATAGATTGAAGCCCCCAGAGAAAATACATATGAGCATAAAACATAAATAAATGTTGATTGTTCAAGCCCATAATAGTTATCTTTTGGGGACATTATAATATATATGGAAATAAATTATAAGATAATTCCAAAGGTATTATATGAGTTACATTATATGAGGTTTTACATTGTTTAGAGTGATAAAATAGCATATATTTAGCACATTTTAGGACTCATGTTGTAACTTTTAAGGTAAAAATTTACAAGAATGTAAAAAAAGAATTCACAACAAAATAATGGGAGTAAAATAATAGGGAAAAAGTCATGTATAAATTCAAGGAAAGTGGGAGAAAAAAGAAGAAGAAAGTGGAAAAGGATAAAACAAATAGAAAAAAATCAAATTATCAGAAATATTTAATGTAAATAGGCCCTGCCTGCACATAAAAGATTAAGAATGCTATTTACAAGCCTAAGATTGATAATTACAAGATACCTATATAAAACATATACAAATAGGAAAGTTGATATTATAAAAGTAGAAATAGTTATAACATAAAATTATTAACTACAGGGAGCCACCAGATAACATACACTTTAAGCTATGAAGCATTGTTGTTTCCTCCTAGATGATGTGGAGGACGACCTCAAGAACCTTCTAGTGATTAGAACACCACAGAAACATCAAATTGAAAAAACTACTTATACAAGGAAGAGCCTTCATCAGAACCAAAAATCAGGTGAAAAATCACAGTACCTAGCTTTTTTTTTCTTTTTCTTTTCATTCAAAATCTTTTTAATAAAACCATGGGTTCCAGGGTTAGTGTTTGCATCCTCGCCTGGCCCGTGGGCCTCTGGCACCCTCAAAATTCCGGCCCCTGGAGCGGACACTGGCTTGGTGTGGCTGGGCGGTCCCCAGGCCTTGCTGAAATGCAGGTCCACGTCCCTGCCCAGCAAGGACTGGAGAGCAGGGCGGAGCCAGGGCCTGGGGGCGTCCAGGGCCGGCTGGGCGAAGGAGAGCATCTTGCCCCCAGCCTTGAGGATACCGGTGCAGGCGGCTGCTCCCGCGCGAGGCTCACACCTTCAGTCTGGGCACGTCCCGAACCTGCACATCATCTGTTGTGGTCCCACAACCACGGCGTTTTGTTTTCCCGGCCAGGAAGTTTCATCTTCCATATCACCCTGGAAAGACACAGTAGGCCGATTGGTGCGACTCATAAACAGCCTCTTCAGCACGACAAAGTTGAAGGTAGAGTTGGTTCATCTGGCCGGAAACCTGGACACCTGGACCAACAGGCTTAGGTAAATGTGCTGGCTTTTGGGCTTCTTGCGACCAAACTTTCAGTCTTTGTTGTGGCAAATATCGACTCCCATGATGGCGACACCCTCTCCGCCAGGTCCACAAAGAGAAAAATGGCTTGAAATGGGCTGAAAAACCTCCCTCATTACCTGGTTTTAATATTGTATTAAGGAAACAAACACTGAAGATTGTAGGAAAGACATTTTTACATAGCGAACACTGCCACCCCCGTCCCCTAATAGCGCCGTGCCAGCAATGGGTGGAGAGAATCTGTGTGCCTCTGAGAGGGAGAAAGCAGTGATTGCGGGAATTTGATTTGGAATTCTTCCCTACCTTGTGTTTAAATGGGGAATACAAGATAGGGAAGAATTCTGCAGTTGCTCCCACAGACGTAGCTTTTAGAATAGCCCCTGCCAGAGAGGAATGTTATGTAGTGGTAGAAACCTGAGTTAAGATCTGGAATAAGACAAGAATGCCCACTATCATCACTTTACTCAACGTAGGATTGGAAGTTCTAACTAGAGCAATCAGAGAAGAAAAAGAAATAGAGGACATCCAAACTGGTAAAGAATAAGTCCAATTAAACTTGTTTGCATATGATAGATCTTGTATTTAGAGAAAAAGAGTCCACCAAAAAAATATTAAACCAATTCAGTTAAGTTACAGGATATGAAATTAGCATACACAAATCAGTAGCGCTGATATGTTGACAGCAAACTATATGAAAAACAAACCAAGAGAATAATTTCTTTTACAAAACAAAATAAAAAACAAATAAAATAAAATACCTAGAAACTGACTTAACCAAAGAAATGAAAGATCTCTAAAATGAAAACTATAAAAAAAAGATGAAGGAAATAAAGGAGGATACACACACAAAAAATGAAAGATATGTATTCCATGCTCTTGGAAAAATCAATATTTTGAAGTGTACATAATATTCAAAGATATCTAGAGATTCAATGGAATTTCCATCAAAATACTAATGGCATTAGTCACATAAATAAAGAAAATAATCTTAAAATTTACATGGAACCACAGGAGACCCAGAATTGCCAAAGGCATCCTGAGGAGATGGGGGAAAAAACAAAACAAAACAAGGAATCACATCTCCTAACTTTGATTTATACTACAGAGCTGTGGTAACCAACAGAGCATGGTACTGGCATGAAAACAGAAACATAGACCAATGGAGCAGAATATCGAACCTAAATATGAATCCACACATCTATAGTGAACTAATTTTTGACAAAAGTGCCAAGAACATACATTTGACAAAGGGCAGTCTCTCTTTAATAGATGGTGCTGGGAAAACTGGATGTCCATATACAGAAGAATAAAACTATCCCCCTCTCTCTCATTGTATACACAAATTAAATCAAAATCAATTAAAGACTCAAATCTAAGACCTGAGCTTATAAAATACTACCAGAAAATATAAAAACATGCTCCAGAACCTTGGTATGGAACAATGATTTCTTGAGTAATACCTCCGTAGTACAGGCAACCAAAGTAAAATTGAACAAATAGGATATCAAGTTAGAAAGCTTCTGCACAGTGAAGGAAACAATCAACAAAGTGAAGAAACAAGCCACAGAATGGGAGAAAATATTTGCCAACACCCACGTGTGAAGAGATTAATAACTAGAATTTATAAGGACCTCTAAATATTTAACAGGAAAAGTAACTAATAATCTAATTAAAAACTGATTAGTGGGAACACACCTACGGTGCATTTTAGCAGGGTACTGGCGAAACTTATTAAAGGTAGAGTATTAATGTCTTTATATAGTGATCAAGGAAATGCCATGAAGGATATCTGTAACAGTACGATCAAAATATTTCTGAATGTACATGAATTGTGCCCTGTGATTGCACCAATGTACATAATTATGATTCAATAAAATTATTAAAAAAAAAAAAGTCTGCTTTGGCTGGGGTCAAAGGCCTGTTCCCAGGCATCTGAGGAAAGCCCCCAGGGAAGGACTGAAGTGGCCCCACCCAGGCCGAAAGTCCGCTTGTGGAGGAAAGGCAGGCTGAGAATCACCACCTGGCTGTCAGGAACTGGTTTTGCTCTTCTCCACACTCCCCTGCCCTGCAGTCTCCCTCTGGTGTCTGTCAGCAGGCAGGAGCTCAAACTAGCTGAGCTTCCCCACTGTGGAGCTGTGTGCTGGGCCCTTCTCCGTCCAGGACACTGTGGGGCTGAGAGGGCTTTCCTGTGGAGGTGGCTATGCTCCAGCAGTGTGCTGCAGCTGGGACCCACACTGCACTCTCTTTCAGTTCTGCCTTCAAGGCTCCTTTGCCTCTCAAGGTTAGGTCACAAATCTCCCTTCCATATCCCTGAGCAACACGACCAAGTGCTTGTGGGTACAAGATTTGTCCTGTGGACCTGATGCTGAGTCCCCCAAAGATCAATCCCTGACCTTGCCAGGGAGAAGTGTTCTGGTCCAGATTGCCCATCAGGTGCTCAGACAGGTTTTATGTCCCTCTGAAATGGCCCTTACAAACTGGTGGAAGGCAAGAACTAGAGTAGAGCCCTAAAGCTCTGTGAAGGGACAGGCTTGACCAAACAATGGTAACAACAAGCCACTATCCCCTCCTTCATTTGATAATAATCACTGTCCCCTATGCTTTTTTTGAAGTCATTATGGTTGTAATTATAAAGATTCTTAGCCTTCTATGCGTATTTGTTAGATATAAGGATTCTTAACTTTTTTCTATAGATAACATCACCTTTTGGAAACATAAAAGATAGTTTCTAAGATATCTTCCAGACTCCACATTCCAGTGGACTGGCTAACCTACCCAGACCTAGGAACTGATTCATTGGTCTTGTGACCCTCACTCAAGAACCTGGTCCTACATTACAGAGGATTGGCTGTGGCACAAAGCAGCAGCCTATAATAATGGGCTGACAACTCTGGCCTGAAACCAGCCAATTAGCACACCCCAATTACCCAAACCCTCTGCACACCAAACTATTTTAAAAACTTTGTCTCCCAAATTGTCAGGGAGGTGGATTTGAGAAATTCCTCTTACCTCTCTGCTTAGCTCTGTGTAGAATTAAACTCTTTCTCTGCTGTAAACCCTGCTGTCTCTAGGTATTGACTTCCTCTTATGCAGTGGGTAAATGAAGCTGGTTGGGAGGTCATACCTCCACTAGGGTGGTGCTCTGCTCTGAAAGAGCAGCCAGGGAATTTGCATTAAGGGGCTGCTCAGTAAGGAGCTCAGAGAGCACAATTTAATCTCCTGTAGGTCTTTAAGAGGGAGTCACTCTCTGTGGAAGCCTCGGTGTGGTGGAGACACCAACAGAGGGTAAGTGGCTCTTCCTGAGAGCACTTGCTCAATGATCATGGGGAGGGGAAGAGATGCGAGGAACGAGTCTGCATGGAATCACCAACATTTCAATGATCTAGAAAAAGTAATTCTACACTTCATTTGGAACCAGAAGAGAGCCCAAATACCCAAATCAATATTAAACATAAAGAACAAATATGAAGGTACCACATTACCAGACTGAAAACTATACTACAAAGGTATAGTAACCAACAACATGGTTTGGCACAAAAATAGAGACATAGATCAATGGAACAGAACAGAGGACTCAGATATAACACCACCTACATACAACTAACTTATCTTTGATGAAGGAGACAACATACTACACCAGAGAAAATAAACATTAGTCATAAATGGTTCCAGGAATATTGGATAGCCACATGCAGAGGAATGAAGTTATCTGTATCTCTCATCAATAACAAAAATTAATTCAAGATGGATAAAAGAGTTAAATGTAAGGCATGAAACCATAAGAATTCGAGGTAGACACAAACTTCAAAATATCAGCCCTAAGAATTTATGAAAAAGACTCAATGGCAATCACAGCAACAACAGACATGAATAAATGATACTTCATTAAAAGGCCAGGTGTGGTGGGTGGCTAATGCCTGTCTGTATTCCTAGCACTCTGGGAGGCTGAGGCGGGTGGATTGCCTGAGTTCATTGGTTTGAGAACAGCCTTAGGAAGAGTGAGACCTTGCCTCTAAAAAATAGCCATGTGCTGTGGTGAGCACCTGTATTCCCAGCTACTTGGGAGGCTAAGGCAAGAGAATTGCTTGAGCCCAGGAGTTAGAGGCTGCTGTGAGCTGTGACGCCACAGCACACAACCAAGGGTAACAAAGTGAGACTTTCTCAAAAAACAAACAAAAAAAAAACTTCTGCACAGCTAAGAAAATAATCAACAGAGCAAACAGACAACCTACAGAAGGGGAGAAAATATTGACAAACTTTACCTCCAATAGAAGGCTAATAACTAGAATCTACAAAGAGCTCAGGCAAATTGAGAAAATCAAGCAGACAACTCCATTAAAAAAAGGACAAAAGACATGAATGTAAGCTTTTCTAAAGATATAAAGATAGACAAATAGCCAATAAACATGTAAAGAAATGTTCAACATCACTAATTACAATGGAAATGCAAAGGAAAACCACAATGAGATATCACCTTACCCCAGTTAGAATGGCTGTTATTAAAATGTCCCCAAATAAGGGATGGCATGGACGCAAGGAGAAAGCAACAAGCTTATGCACTTTTGGAAGGGCTGCAGATGAATGCAACCTCCTTTGAAAACAGCATGGAAATCCCTCAAAGAACTAAAGTTAGGCCCACCATTTGATCCAGCAATCCCACCACTAGGCATTTGTTTACTCAAAAGAAAAGAAGTCATTTTATTCAAAAAGAAATGTGCACTTGAAATTTTATTGAAGCACAATTCACAATCATAAAGATTTGAATCAATCCAGTACCTATCAATTCATGAGTCTATTAAAAACATGTTGTATATGTATAACATGGAGAGCTGCTCAGCCATTAAAAAGGACAATTAATGCCTATTGCAACAATTTCTATGGAACTGGAGACCATTATCCTAAGTGAAGAATCTAATGAAGGTAGAAAGTGAATAATCTAATGAATGTAGAAACGAATACAATACGTTTTTGTGAGTACATGTGAGTACAATACAATACGTTTAAAGTGAGTGCATGTGGTATTTACATGTACTCCACGTTTAAAGTGAGTACATGTGGTAAAATAGAACTAACCAAAGAGCATGCAGAGAAGGAACTAAAACTCTGGAATGAAGCTGGGGTGGAGGGAAAAAAGAAGGGGGAAACCTACTGAATGGGTAAAATGAAAACCATCTAGGTGATGGGCAAACTTATAACCCTTATTATAACCCTGACTCAAGCATTACAAAAGCCATTCATAACCAAAAACATTTGTAACCCCATATTTTGAGACATAATAAATAAATAACATTTAATATTGACTTCTAGCAACTGAACACAACATTTTGTTATGGATCTTTTTGTCCTAACATCCTTATATTGGTTTAGTTAATTCTTATTTTCCTTTTTTATTATTTATTTATTTAGTTAGTTAGTTTTGAGAAAAGGTCTTGCTTTATCATCTGGACTAAAGGGCCATGGTGTTATCATAGCTCACAGCAACCTCAAACTCCTGGCCTCAAGGAATTCTCTTGTTCCAGCTCCTAAGTAGCTGGAATTATAAGCATGTGCCAAAAAAATGCCTAACTATTTTTTGTACACACAAGTTCTGACTCTTGTGCAGGCTAATGCCAACTCCTGGCCTCAAGCAATCCTTCTGCCTTGGCCTTCCAAAGTGCTAGGATTACAGGCATGATTGTTTGAAAAATAAATAAATATATTATATTAAAACAAGGCAATATAGAATTGAATATTTTGACAACTTAAGATAAAAGATTTAAAGTAAAATTGAATTACCTATACGTATTTTAAAATACTAATTAGCTCTACAGATTTTCTAAATAATAAGTTTTAGTGAAATTTTACATATCAGGAAGCAGAGTTGGATGACAAGATATAGATACTCTTTTTGCTATAGAGCCTAAAAATTTGATTGTCATGATATTCTGACTTAATATAGTACACAAATGGAAGTACTGATTACTTTAAATCAATACTTTGAGTTCAATGATCTCATGAATTAAAAAAAAATTACTTTTCATTTATTTTGACTCTTCACTGACTTTGTAGGTGTAACATTGGTGGACTATTCTATTATTCTTTGAAAAATAAATTTTATATTCTATTCTCTATATACAACTCTTTACAGGCATCCTAGCAAAGGATATACCTTTTTGAAATGACAAATAAAAAACAATGACAGAATCTGTGGAAATGAAAGAAATAAATGATCTAATGTATATGTATGGCTTCTTATTTTACATAACTTTACTATATATATATATATATATATCTTGGGGGATGATATTTCAAAACACTAGCTAGTAGAGGATATTGGTTAACCAAAGAACATTTAAGGGTACACTGAGGTTTAGTGGTTAAAGTTTTCCCTCCTGGGAGACCTATGTATTACTCTCAACCACAATATTGGCTGGTTGATGCAGCATTAGTGGCGGTTCCAGTATTAGCCATAAATCCTGAACAAGAGCCTTGCCAGACTTTTGTTGGGTACCCACAGAGAAACCACCTCCCTATGTTTTTGGTTTCTGAAATTACTAAATATGCTTTAGGCAAATACATATGTAAATAGCTGCAGGTATTTCCTATGAAATACAGTCAGCAGGACAAAGCAAAGTATAAAATACATGATCAAATACACAAAAAAACAATGTATAGATGCTACTACCATAGAGTGTAAATGAATAATAGTGTTAAACCTCTCTGAAGGTAAGTTTGAATGACTCTCAAGGTTAAGCAAAGTCAGTATATTGTGCCTTCATATACTGGGAGGTGATCAGGTTTACCCATCATTGAACAGGCTTAAGACCAGAATATCTGCCTATTTTCCCTCCATTTTATTTAGTTTAATTGAATTGTATCAGAATTCATTTAAAAGCTAAATTATCTTATATTTGTTTAGTCATATTCAAGGAGCTATCTTTGGGACCTTTACCAATTATAACTCCTCCAAAAATTTCAAAGCCTCGACACAATAAAACATGCAACAGAAATCTCACTTAGCATCTTTTTCTCTTTTAATGTAAATTGAATGGGCCACATTTTATGGTTTAATTTGATTTTTCCCTGCTGTTATCAACATAGTCACAGTCTCAAAAGGGTTTCTTCACATTGAATTAGTGCAAACTTAAGTGCAGTAAGTGATGGACATAGCAGAAGACCTACTTCAGATAAAAACACAACATTTTCAATAAGAGGATATCTACTTCTCTGCCTGGTACGTTTGCAGAGACAAATAGTAGGCTTTTGGCATTATACCTCAAGGTCTTAAAGTCAAAAGCTCTATTCTTGTTCAGTGATAGGTTTTAAAATGAAAAGAAGAGGATTTTGGTTTTCAATGGCAATTGTCGTAGGATATTAAAAGGCTTTGAAAATCCAGAGATAGGTACCCTTACCTGTCTTATAACACAGCTAGCATCAGATCTAATAACTCAGGCTTCAGCTCAAGGTCTTGTGACTAATGTCACAAGAATTTCAATTGAAATCTTTCAAGCAAAAATATCTACAACCTGGTTAGTACATGGTGGAAGTTTTAAAAAACCTACACTATTTAAACAAAGATGTGTTTGTAAGACAGATAGCTGAGTGGAGCCTATGGCAGAGATGGATCAGGTTGACCCAGAATAGATGACCCTTGCCTTTCACTATTTTATTCTTCTGTTTTTATCTGTAATTTTTCATGATATGAGATAAGGTATTAATTTTATTTTTTAATGAATTATTAATTGATTATCAGTTATTCAATATCTCTATTTTTCCAAATAATGTAAGTTTTTTTTTCTTTGTTTGTTTTTTTTGGTTTAGCAGGCCTGGGTCTGTTTTGAAACCATCACCCCCAGTGCATGGGGCCGGCACTCTAACCATTGAGCAAACAGACCCCGGCTTAATGTAAGAATCTTAACAAGTTTTATTTACTTCAAAACGATCCTTTCACACCTTTTATTATTTTTAACGGATAACAATGTCATAAAATTATTGTGTGTATATATATATGTGTGTGTATATGTGTACATATTTGGCTAAATTTGATTCGTTGATTCTTGTTCAGACTAATTCCTTCTAAGTTTTGTATTTTCCTTGAAGGAGCACTTACTTCAGTGATTCTATCAGCTGAAGTCTGAGGTGGATAAGTTTCAGGGATTGTTGACTGCCTGAGGGCATATTTAGTCCACCTTCACTTTTGAATAGTAGCTGTGGCTAAAGCACTTCAGGCTAAGTAACTTTTCCTTAGCACTTTGAGGATATTTTATAGGTACTATTGCCTCTATTGTTTCTGATATCATTTTATTTCTTATCCATTTATGGTAATTTGCCTCCTTCTGACACTTTTTAGCATTTTGTCTTTATCTTTGACCCATTAAAATTTCATCAACCTGAAGTTAGGGTGTGGGTTTTCTTTTATTGATCAGGCTTTTTAACTCATGTTTTTCTTTATGTTTTCTAGATGCTTTCTATTTATGTTGTCACATATAGCATTTTATCTATTCTTTTTCCTTATTCCTTTGGAATATCTGGAAGTATTTGCTATTCTCTATACTTTTATTTCATATTTCTATGTCAGTTCCTGAATAGGAAAGTAAACTAAAGAGATGGGAAAATCCTTCTCTTCTAACCCAGAAAATATGTAAGTGCTAGATGAAATATTTTAAGATCCAGAAGAGATGAGAAAGAACTCTTCATGTTTCAGAAGCAAAGAATGAACATATAGACAAACTGATGGCATGAATTATCACTAAAGATCTCACAGGACTGACAAGCTGCTTTTATGTATCTCCCAGTTCCCAGATTTTAATGCCTGTATCATGTTGCATGTGCAAAAATGGTAGAAAATTGAAAGTGGCTACTTACATAACAAAGTAATCAGTAAAAGACCATAGGCAGAAATTGAAATTCTCATTCCCAATGGTCTAAATCTAACATGTATGTTAAAATAGGGATCTTTTCAAACCTGAGACTGCATAGCATACTCATGGAATCTGAGAATGTCTTACCCCTGCTGCAAAACTCATCAGCTAAAAAGTGAATAGAAAAACTGGTATAAATCTATCCATAAACCCATTCAGAAACAAGCTTCTTTAAACTGAGATCTACCTTAGACTTCCTGTGGATAACTCCCACAAACAAGAGCTAAGAGACAAACAGTACAGCATTTCAGAAAATAAAGCACTAAGAAAGGGCACAGATTTAACCAGCTATGGAATTTGAAACTTGGTGGGCTTGTGAAGGTGAAACCTAGGTTCTACACCAAGATGATCTAAAAATGCAGTGCCTTGAGTTCTAAACCAAGTAATCCTCACTAGAGATACAATTTTTTCATAAACCTACTTAGAATCCCAGGTCCTGTCCATCTCGTTATTCAGTGACACTGGATCACCATTACTTGGGGCTTTATGTTTGTGAAAGATTCTTTTGTACTAAAGTAGTGGTCCTTAATCTTTTGTCACCAGGCACCAAACTGTCTTCAGGGAAGACAATTTTTCCTCGGCCTGGGGAGGGACAGGAGACGGAGCTCAGGTGGTGAGTTACAGGTCCCACAGTAATGTAGAGTCAGGATTCTGAACCTAAGGGCTTTGGCTGTAGAGGGCACATTGTCTCTCATTCTACACTCCTGCGTTAAGTACTGAGGAGTCTTCTTTATCTCTTCACTGTCACTTTGGGTGATTCTCCTGCAGGCTGTAATTGTGACCCTGGCCCTATCTTCATTCATGAGATGATCCCCAGTCAACAGCAGAAACCCCTTTTACCGATTTCCTGATGCAGAAAGATTGGCGATGTGCACTGGCCTAATGAAGTGCTACCGTAAGTGTGGTCCACTGCCGGTGGTTTCTGTCTGCAGACTATTTGACACCAGCCTGCAACAGGATAAATACAAAATTGAGGTGTTTAAAAACATACAGCAGACTGCAGCCCACCTCCTGCTGTGGGGCCCAGTTCCTCAACAGGCCAAAGACCAGAACCATTTTGGCACCAGTGACTGGTTTCATAAAAGACATTTTTTCCATGGACAGGGCGTGGATGTGAAAGGAGGCCAAGTTCAGGCAGGGATACTGTGGGACCTGGTTCCTAAGAGGCCATGGACTGACTCCTGTCCCCTGTCTGACACTTGGGGACCACAGTACCAGAGCGCATCTGAGGGATTGGAAACAATCGCAGTCTGGCCACTGTCTTGTCATTTCCTGAACAGTATAATTCCCCCGGAGAGGCACAATTTATGGTGCCGTTGCTTGGCTTATCCGTCTTTCCATCATCGCAGTGCCAGCTGTCTTCTGGCTCCACAAAATAATAAGCTTGTTTGGAAAACAGTACCCAGAATCTAACATTTGTCCAAGGGTATTCCTTTGTTTGGGCAGAGTCTTATAAAAAGGCCTTTGAGAAAAGTGCTGAACAGGTCTTACTTCCTGACACTTTGGGGAAGCGGCGGTTGCTGGGATAGGGTTAGCACAGCTGCTTTCCAGATACTTGGGGGAAAGAAGCTGCTGGATCCTCCGGCCCTGTGAGAGCCCAAAGATATAGGTTGTTTTTCTTTCAATTTCTGCAAATAACACCTCTGACTTCTGACTGAGCTTAGCTCTGTTATATACATTTAGCAAGAACAGCAAGGTGCAACCAATGCACAATTTTTAAAATTCTAACTCTTTCTAATCACTTGCCTTTGGAGTTACATTGTAGCCTTCCTCTCTAACATTTGTTCTGCCTTTAAAGTTATTGGAAGCAACACTGTAATTATTTCTTACAGGATAACAAGAATTGCCATCTTTCTAATCTGCTGTGTTTCTTTCTTATCACCTATCACTTTTTCCTTATGTCATTGGTGTATATTTCAGATATATGTCAGCTCCCCTTAAGGTAAAAAATCCTGTTTTGTTACAGTAAAGGCAAAGCTGTAATAATAAAAAGATAGAAATATAATTGCTTAAATGGTATAAAAATGTATTTCTCTTTCATGTATCAGGTTAGTGCTTTAGTTTTGGGGGGCTCCTTGGTAACATATGGTCATTTCCACACTCAGGTTCCTTTTACATTGTTTTTGCTCCATTCACTGATGTGTTCATACTTATCTAATTTTCCAAAATTAGGTCACTACAGTATCTAGATTCCAGACTCTACTGTTTTAAAGACAATAGCTAGAAGTATATATTACTTTTTATTATAACTCATTGACTGAAACTCAGCTATACAGCTATAACTACTAAAAAGATAACTAAAATACCACATTTTTTTATAGCTGTGTACATTAAAGCAATCATGAGGTACAATGTGCTGGTGTTATTTAAATTTGAAATATTTTCATCAAACTGATTAACATAGCCTTCACTGCATTCTCTTAGTTATTGTGTTAAAACATTTATATTCTACACTTAGTAAATTTAACATGTACCCTTGTAAGATGCACTGCTGTGGTCCCACTAAACACCCTCCTTCCACAAATCATCCTCCTCCCCTCCTCTTCTTCTCCCCTTTCCCTTTCTTCTCAGGCTATATTGGGTTACAGCTTTCATAAGAAAACAATAAATTGGTTTCATAATAGGGCTGAGTATATTGGATACTTTTTCTTCCATTCTTGAGATACTTTGCTAAGAAGAATATGTTCCAGCTCCATCAATGTAAACATGAAAGAGGTAAAGTCTCCATCTTTTTTAAGGCTGCATAATATTCCCTGGTGTACATATACCACAATTTATTAATCCATTCATGGGTCAATGTGAACTTGGGCTTCTTCTGTCATTTAACAATTATGAATTGGGCTGCAATAAATATTCTGGTACAAATATCTTTGTTATAATGTGATTTTTGGCCTTCTGGATATATACTTAGTAGAGGAATTACAGGACCGAATGGCAGGTCTATTTTTAGATCCCTACATGATCTCCAAACATCTTTCCAAAAGGAAGGTATTAGTTTGCATTCCCACCAGCAGTGCAGAAGTGTTCCCTTTTCTCCACATCCATGCCCAAATCTATACTTTTGGGATTTTGTGATGTGGGCTAATCTTACTGGAGTTAGATGATATCTCAAAGTAGTTTTGATTTGCATTTCTCTGATGACTAAGGATGATGAGCATTTTTGCATATGTCTGTAGGCCATGCTCCTGTCTTCTTCAGAGAAGTTTCTCTTCAAGTCCCTAAAATACCAGATAGTATCTCTACCTAGACGGGCATGTTGCTATCTTTTTTTCGGGCAGTTTTTTTGAATCAGCCACTTCCGGCACATGGGGCCCGCACCCCACTCCTTTGAGCCACAGGCGCTGCCCAGGCATGCTGCTATTTAAATTCCTGGCTTCATCAATAAAAGCAGAAAGGAGAAATTGAATACCAAAGAATTATTAGATATCTCCGCCTAGTATCTAAAGAAACAGAGTGTTCTTAAAGTGGATTGAGATTAAATATACCTAAAATGTTGAAATACATGTATCGTAACTACATAAAATAATATTAGACCCCAAGGAGAAAGAACTCCAGATTCACTCAAATATGTTCAATAAGAAAAAGCCTATAAGCTTAATGCTTTAGGACTAATTATCTATAAATGTTAGCCTGCCAAACTTACACTGCCACTTACAAAAATGGTATTAAAACTCGGAGATTGCTTCATATTAGGGCTGAGTACATTGGATAAACCCAATTATAGCACAAGAATACAGGGAAAGGGGAAAGGGAGGGGTGGGGAGGGGAGGAGGGAGGATGGGTGCAGGGAGGGCAATTAGTGGGAACACATCTACGGTGCATCTTAGCAGGGTACTGGTGAAACTTATTAAAGGTAGAGTATCAATGTCTTTATATAGCGATCAAGAAAATGCCATGAAGGCTATCTGTAACAGTATGATCAAAATATTTCTGAATGTATATGAAGCACATTGTGCCCTATGATTGCACCAATGTACACAATTATGATTCAACAAAATTATTTAAAAAAAACACCTCAGAGATTGATCCATTTAACTTTGGGCATATCAGGAAACTGTAAAGGTAACAAACACCTATGCAAGAAAAGTTCTAACACTAATCCTGTCTTCTTCCTCATTTTACCTTTCTGACTCGTCTTGAAACTCCTACCCCCTTAAGCTAGTGTTGGCCAAACATGATGCTTGTTCTGCTCCCTCTGCTTTCTCTCTCTTGCAAATCCCAACTACTTTCAGTCTTTCAAGTACCATTTTTTATGCAAATCATTGCCCACTACATCCCTCCAGTCTCAATATCATTTTTGAGTTCCTGGTGTGTAATGCACACTTTCCTTTAAGAATTTTTACATAAAATTCATTATGCTGCAAAAGACACTAAACTCTTCTCCTAAGCAGTACATTAGTTGCTTGGTATCCTGTCTTTACATTAAGGACTATATCATTCTTTTGTAAGTCAATCACGAACACATTCATTTATTCACATAGCTACTACCTTAATATTTGTGTCTGGCAGAACAATACATTACATAATTCTAGATCCTGTGTGTGGGTGCCTCTATTTATGTGTCCCAGTATGTGTGCATGCCATGTAGAAATGCACAGTGTGCTCTGACAGAAACCAGCAGGGAGAACCAGAGGCCTTGTCAGGGAATTCGACTCTACGGGGACCACTTAAGCCAGTATTTAAGGCTCGCCATACAAGATCCCAAGAGATGTGCTTGTGGCCTTAGAGACAGTAATCACAAATAAAGAGTCTGACCTGAGATAGAGCTTTCTATTCTGTTCTAAGGAGAGAAAGGAGGCCAGAGTAATTGGAGTGCAAGAGAAACAATGGCACGGAATAAGCTGAAAAGATTGGCGTGAAAAGTTAAAGGTAGAATTTGGATTCAATACTAAGTGCAAAAGGGTATCTGCCTTATAAATGTAAATTTGTGAATTATCATCACCTAAAGCTCGACAATAAGTGATATTACCTTGGGAGAGATGATAGATAAAGGAAATTTTCTAGGACAGAGGTCCAGTGTCCAACATTTAGTGGGCAATATGTTGGGCCTCGGGGGTGGGGGGCGATGGTGAGAAAGAGTACTCAATAGGGCAGGATGATAATGAAAATAAAGGTAAGAATGTTTCCAGAAAGAGTCACCTGAATATGAATTGCTAAAAGAGAGAATAAGGATAAACATTGCCCATTCCTTGAGGAAATGAAAGATAACTGATGACCTTGCAAAACTACACTTGGCAGAGAGGGGAGAAGATTTCATTTATAGTATCCAGATGTAATCTTAGCAACTATTTATGTGGAAATCTTTCTAAAATTAATTCCGTTACTGTTTTCCTAAATTAGACAATTAGAATAATTTAATCTTTTCCTAAAAGCATAATAATCCTCAGGTGTATAACTCCTATATTATTTCATATTGTTGCAATTTGATTTTAGGGGAGTATGAGGGGCGAATTATGCCCACTCTATCTCTAGGTGGGAGAGAGAGGGAGAGTGTAATTGTTGCTTTGTTTATCCGAAACTTAGATGCTTTTCAGTTTTTTCATTCCTTTCTCTTAGTGTTGAACTACATATCATGCCTTCTTGCTGTCATTGGCATAGTTAAATAAATAACAAATACCTATACTTGATTAAACACAAAAAAGAACTAGGTTCACAATTCAGTTAATATAACTTTATGTTGAAAGAAGAGATGACAAGTTGTCTCATCAACAAAAATCCCATCTCACCCTTTCATAAAAGGTTTGTGAGAAGCAAGTAAGGTCTGTGAGAACATCAATAAAACCATAAAGCCCTGTGTAGGTATTCAGCCCAATACCAGTAGGTAATACACTTGTGTTAGGCTGAATGGTACTAAGTCTAGGAACCTTATCTGTTCTTAAATAATGTATTCTTTGTACTCTTCTCTGAGCTAGAAATTTAGATGAAGATTTTCATTAAGATCAGTCTAAAATAGAAGTAAGTGACTTGAGGGAATAAATTTCTTTAGGCCTGAGAAGCTCTTGCTTTGTGTTAACTATGAAGATTATTTTGACCCACACTCACTTACCACCAATCTTGGCAACATTGTAGGTTGTTAAAGACTCGAAGTGACCCCTGAAAGTCAGAGGTTGTTCTACTCGGGCTTTGTTAAATATGTGCATATTATGTAACAGGATTCACAAAATATGAGTGGCATTTGTGCCTTTTATTGCACCGTTACATCTTTTCCTTTAATTCCCAAGATGATAGTACAATAAATAAGAAATAAGCTATATCACTGCTAGCTAATACTGAAATACTGGTTTGCTAATTCAAAATACCCATCTCAGGGGCTCAAGATCTTTGTAGTACAGTTTTCTGTTCCAGAAAATAATTGTTCGATATGCCAAAAGAACAAAATCACATTATCCAAACAATTGTCAGGATAGTATACGTAACGGTAGATTTTGTTCCCTTGTGTATTTTTATTTGCATAAAACTTTGTGTCAGGGCTCCTGTGAAATGGATATTTTGAGATGTAGAAAACATATTAGGAGCCAGTATTTAAATATGAATTTCAATTTTAATTAACTGGAGAGAATAAATGCCTATTAAATGACCTCTTAAAATGGAAATAACAAAGTAGACCACAGTTAATTAAAGTTCCGAGCGTTACCAACTCAAAGCGCCATCTTTCTTAGTTTGTGTCACTCCTTATCTTTCCAGTGTAGAAATATCTCGCAGGTTTATAATCCAGATCCAAACAACGTAAGGTTTTATTTTCCAAAGTCATTTAGCTCAACAGTATCAGGAACAGTTTTAAATTTTTTTTTTACATAATATTTTTGAAGGAGAAATGCTTCCTCATGAAACATGTAAGTATGGAAGTAAGTATGTCAGAATGTTGGCATAACAAGGTGTACACATGAAGTGTTGTATGCCCAAATCCTTGTTAGAGGCCTGTCATATCTAAAAGCAGGATTTTGCTTTTCACTCATTTTCGTTTTCCTTAAACCATCAGAGGATTTAGTGAAAATTAAGGCTTGTAGCTTTCATTACAATGAAATTAATGTTTAAAGAGAGGGTAGAACCATCTGGCAATTTAAGCAAAATTAGGGTTGTGAAGAAAACCCAAATGCTGGCCAGTCTAACCTTAACTTACCCCTAACCTATTCAATGTCCCTGAGAAAACACCATTGTGTGTATGAAGGATTTTATCAAAGTCGTTCCTAGACGGAAGTGAATCCTTTGCATATCTGGTTTTTGTTTGTTTGCTATTAATAAGCAAAAGGGAAAAAAAAAGAAAAAAAAATGACAGGGGCCCTGGGTAGTGTTCCAAGAACTTTCTTAGGATCCCTAAGACTAAACAAGTCATAAGTTAACAAGGTGGTACTACAGAAATAAGTAGAGAAAAAGTGTGGAGAGGTGATGATAATCCTTGACTTGGTTTTTCTATTGTTAAATACTATCTTATTATTTAGTATAAATTCATGCTACTGTCTGATATTCCCTCTCAGGTTTTGGCATGTTGTCCATATTTAAAAAGTATGGCATCAAAGACATAGTCTTCAGAAGATCTGGAAAAGGCATACACAACTAATACTTCTTACCTGTAGTTCACAGGGGAAAAAAGCATCTAAAAGGTATTATGAAACATCAGTTAACATTTTCTTCATTTCCTTTCAATCTGAATCTGATTAAATACATCTGCATATATATATATATATATATTTTTTTTTTAATTTAGTTTTAAGATTTTTTTAAGCTCGGTGCCCATAACACAGTAGTTATAGCACCAGCCACATAACACTGAGACTGGTGGGTTCAAAACCAGCCTGGGCCTGCTAGACAACAATGACAACTGAAGCTTTCTTTACAATGAAATTAATGTTACAAATAGGGTAGAAACATATGGCAAATTTAAAAAGGGTTAGGGATAGGGTTAGAGGACAGAGATAGGGTTAAACCATATGGGCATTGTGGTGAGCTACAATGGGAGGCTGAGGTAAGAGAATTGCTTTAGCCCTGGAGTTTGAGGTTGCTGTGAGCTGTGACAGCACAGCACTCTACCAAGGGCAACATAGTGAGACTCTGTCTCAAGGGAAAAAAAAAAGATTTTTTTATGAATTGTCTCCAGCTATATGTATATAATATAGCTATATATTATATATATATAAAAAATATATAACATAGCTATATATAATATAGTTGACTATATATATTATATATATGTATGTGTATCTATATATGTATGTATGTAGAGAGAGAGAGAATATACTGATATTTTAATAGAAATCAGAACACACAATATGTATTTGTCTTACCTGGAAGAAATGACATTTAGTGACTCTTGTGGGTTTTACATCACTAATTCTCCTCTCACCTCTAGAAATTACCAACATGAACAGTATTACTATTCTTATTGTATGAAGGAAGAAATTAAGTCACCAAGAACAATAGCTATTTTTGTGAGATCAGAGTGCTGCAGGTAGAACTATTTGAAGGAAATTTTTAATATAATTTATATTCAGACATAACTCTTTAGCTGCTTGAGCATTTGAAGGAAAATTTCCTGCAAGTCCCATTTTTCTTTAAGGTGTGACATGAAACATTCTACAACTGTCTATAATAGTGAAGCAGGTTTGTATTTATTTCCCAGATGGAAAGTGAGACCAATGTATAACAAGGCTACTTAGGTTGAAAAGCAAAAGCTAAATAGCAAATAATTCATAATGTGTAGAATAATTAAAAAGAAAATAAACCCAATAATAAGTTTACTTTTTGTCTCAAAACTCAGAAATCCTATAAAATGTGGTTAATAGTAGAATTAAAATTGGGTGAATAACCTCTAGGTAACTAAAAATGTATTTGTTCTTACACAATAAATTAAGTTCCAGAGTTCAATTTTTTATTTAAAAGAAATTAAAGCCAATCTAGTCAAATTTGTAAGATATTTTATAGATTACAGTTTGAAACATTAGATAAATTTATTCTCTAATTTATATTTAATTTTCCAACAAATATCTTATGTTTCTGTAATATCACTATTTGCACAAGAAAAAAGAGGGCCCTTAAACAGACTGTCATTTATTCAAGGCTTCAAATTATTAATAATCAGAGAAAGAAGGGTCTGAGTCTTAATCTGTTGGTCTTTTTAATACATCACATTGATAATTAGTCACAATAAAGCAGGGCCCTTTCATCTAGGGCTGGAGTTGGGCTCTGTTTTCTGGGCCTGACCAGGCTCATACATTAGTCTGATCTATGTTCCATCTAAGCCACCACCCCCAGGGAAAGGTGGAATGCCCAAAACATGACCATATTCCTACACAATGGCAATTTTGAAATTAACTTCTGCGCGCTAAAGGCTGTGACATATTTTAGACTTACATTCCATTTCCCCAAACCTCCTTGTCAGCAGGGCCCGAAAAACCTTCCTTGTCAGCAGGGTAAGAAAACCCAGAGACAAGGAGCCAAATCAGCAACCCACTGGGGACCCTGCCATTTAGTTGGAGGCTTTACTTGCCTTCATCTCTTCTTGCTTTCATCTCTTATCTAATAAAATCCATCCTGGGGCTTACTCCTGATGGGCCATGAATTCATTCTGTGACTTCTGGAGGCCAAATACCTGGTAGAGAAATTCTGGTAACAATATTTTTCTCGTTCAGAAACTTTTTTCATTCAAGACTGAGAGCAACCAGACTAAGACTTTCGGCTATGATGGAGTGATAAGGCTGACCAATCCTCTATCCAAGAAACAAATATAGGGCAGTGCCTGTGGCTCAAAGGAGTAGGGCGCAAGCTCCATATGCCAGAGGTGGCGGGTTCAAACCCAGCCCCCACCAGAAACTGCAAAAAAATAAATAAATAAAAAAAATAATAAGAAGAAACAAATATAAAACTCAACTAAATTGTTCAAAACAAACATTGTAAAGCTCTGGAAATTTCAAAAAGGCAAACAACAAATTGAGTAGTATTAGCACACAAGAACTGCTAGAATTTGGGGTAAGAAAGGTAAGATTTCATGTCCTTGTGTGAACATGCTCCCATCCCTCTACATCCTTTTAGTTGAAACTGAAAATTGCAAAATGTCTCTATTAAAACCCCTACACAAAAAAACTTAACCAAACTCTAGCATGTTTTCTTGCAGATTAAGACTATGCCATAGGATTTCTCCATTTCTGTTAAAATACTCACCTGAGAAAGTTTGCAATTATAAATCATTTCTTTGCCTCTTTGAGAAGTAAATCCTCTACTCCCCAGAAATGTTTCCTCAAGGATATTGGAGTGATCTCTCTGAAATGGAAACATTTAGGACAATGGCCCTTGATCTCTTAACTTCCAAGTCCCTGTGGAAGGAAGGGTAAAGGCCTTAATTTGATAAGTGCTTTGTTCCAATTTGCACAACTGCCTCCTGTTCTAACCATAACAGAAAATTGTTTCTCCTCCTAATAAAAACCAATTAACAAACACAGATGGCCTATCACACTTACCACCTATTTTCCTTCTAAACACCCTTCGTTCTCTTTTCTTTAGCACAAACCAACACTGAAAAAGTTGCCTTCCTTTTGTTTTAGGGAAACAGTTTAGTTGCATACTACAATCCCTGTCTCCAACTGCAGTGGAATGTGAATAAAATCTTGAAAATCTTATAGTTAAATCTTTAATCACTAACTATATCCAGATTTGTTTCTTTTCAAGAGCCCAGTAGATTGGCCAAGGTGTGGTTCACTCTAAACAGTTTGTTGCCAGAGGAGGGTGAATTGACTTGAAATGGAGAACAAAGTTCTACACCCAGCAGCATTGTTAGTGAAAGAAGCAAACTTCATAGGAAGTAAATTTCATAGGAAATATGTAAGGGTCTGGATAAGGTGAGTGTTAGAAAATCCAGAAATTTGAAAAAGATCTATTTAATGATAAATTCATAGAGGAGATGCATAAGCCCTCTATATATACCTGAATGACTTAGAAAATAAAGACAGGTACTGGGAAGATGAAAAAAGAGTTCCAGTGCAAAGTAAAACCTGAGGCATATGTGTGCATTGCCTGAACATTAAATGCATTCCTGAACCCACACACTAATCTGTATACATAGGGTGGAAGTTATATAAGCTTGAAGTTATTGCTCTGCTCCATCACTGGCTAACTAGCTGCTATGCCGCACAGACACAGGAGCAACCCTTAGGCATCCATGATTAGAAATAAAAATGAGACTAACAAAAAAATACTGAGCAGAGATATCGGTGGTTGTATAGCTCAGGAGGAAAGAATTTGAAGATTAAATAAAGTCAACTTTAAACATCTCAGTAGAAAATCAGTATCTAGAGCTTCTACAATATAATATCTGCAGGTCAAGAAAAATTTGAGTGCAAATATCAGAAAAGTATGGCTCATTCATAGAACAATATAAGCAGTAAGTGGGAAATGGACTCTGAGAGCAATCAAATGTAATATTTGGTAGACAATAATTTCACAATAGCTATAATAAATACAGTCATAGAATAAAAGGAAATACTATTTCGAATATTTAATATATGATTGTAATAACAAGACAAATGTGGAGTTTCAATAAATAGAAACTATAACAAGAAAGCAAATGGAATCTTTAGAGTTGAAAACAATAAACAGTGGAAAATATATTAGATAAACTTAACAGCAAATTAAATAGAAGAAAAGATCAGTGAATTTAAGGAGAGATAAATAGAAATTATCCAGTTTTAGGAACAGAGAAAAAGAGATTGAAGACATAACAATTATATGCACATCTAATAAAGTACCAAATGCATGAGACAAAAAGTGAGCATTGGAAAGACAAATTGGGAATTAACAATTATAGTTGTGGACTTAAATATTACTGAGTCAATAATAGAATAACAAAACAGTAAATCTGTAAGTGTATAGAAAACATTATTGATGCAATCAATTGATGTAACTTATATATATATATAAAACATTCCATGGAATATATATATAAAAATATATTCTCTCTAATTATATGTGTATATATAGAGAACAATACAAACTCTTTAGAAGCACATGTGAAATATCCTGAAGGATAACGCATACAATTTTTTAAAGTAATGAAAATAAAAATACAATATATCTCAAGAACGCAGCTAAAATGTGGCTTAAAATGAGAACTGGAAGCATTCAGCAACTATATATATAGGAAAGAAGAAACTTCTCAAATCAGTAAGTTCTCATCTTAAGAAACTAGACAGATATGAGCAA
This sequence comes from Arctocebus calabarensis, assembly GCA_963573935.1. NCBI lineage: Eukaryota > Metazoa > Chordata > Mammalia > Primates > Lorisidae > Arctocebus > Arctocebus calabarensis. The sequence goes on along the minus strand of CAUYON010203398.1, from coordinate 54,272 downwards.
ATTAAACCTAAAGCAAAATGTTGAAGGGAAACATTAAAATGACAGTAAAAAGTAATAAGTAGAAAAAAACAAGAGAAAAATTGATGAAATCAAAAGTTGTTTCTTTGAGGAAAAAATTAGATTAAAACAAACTTTTAAAAGGAAAAGATATAAAAATCCAGTAAATAAAGGCAAGACATTACTACCATTCTTCAAGAAATTATGAAGAATTTAGGGAATATTATGAACGGTATTGTGACAACAAATTTCCTAGAATGACACAAACTTACAAGTCTAATTAAAGAAGAAATAGAAAATCTTAATAAATGTATAAAAAGATAAATAAGTGGTAATTTTAAAAACTACCAGAAAAAAAAGACCCAACCCAAATGACTTAATTAGTGAATTTTATCAAATATTTAAAGAATAAATAATACCAATTGGCATAGTTTGGATATTTGTATCCTCCACATGCCATGTTGAAATTTTTATTGACACTGTTGGAGGTGGAACCTGGGGGGAGGGAGTTGGGTCACAGGGTGGATCCCTCGTGAATGGTTTGGTGCCATCCTATTGAATAGAGCCTTGCACCTCCTCCTTGCTCTTGCTTCCTTCCTCTCCTCACGTGATGGCTGCTCCCCTTTACCTTCCATCATGAGTGAAAGCCTCCTGCAACCCTCAAGAGAAGCAGATGCTGGTGCCATGCTTCTTGTACAGGCTGTAGAACTCTAAGCCAGATGAATTTCTTTTCCCTATGAACTACCTAGTCTTAAGTATTCCTTTATAGCAATGCAGAATGGACTAAGATAGCTACCTAAGATGAAACTTTTTGGAAAATATAGGCATATGAACATTTTCAAACTCATTCTGTGAGACCAGTGTTACTTTTTGGTATAGGCATAATTCTAAAAATGTATGTCCCACAAAATTTCCTAATCTGGCTGTTAAAACAGTAATTTAGATATTTCTAAGTAGAGATCTTACAGATACAATTTATGTCCCAAATCAGATAACCTTTAAATATGAAGAATATTCAGGCCAACTGAATCTAATCACATTAACACTTTGAAAGCAATGCTATCTGCAGCTGGTAGCAGAAGAATTTGAAATGATGGCTCCTCTTGGCCTCAAGGAAGAAAATAAACAGGTATGTTGTAAAATACTTATGGAAAGAGGTAATCCTTCAGATGTTGACAGTGATCCTCCCTCACCCAACAGCTGTCAAGAAAATGAAAGCTCAATAACAAGGAAATGAATACTCCCAACAAAATGAGAGCTTTCTCATTAAGCCATAGATGAGAATCACAGAATCAGCAGATGTCTTGATTTTGGCTTGTTGAGAGCTGAATGAAGGATTTAACTAATTAGCCTCTTGACCCATGAAACTAGGATCATAAATTTGTGTTGCAAACTATTAAATTTGTGGTAATTTTTTATGTCAGTAATAGAAAACTAAAACAATGCCATAGCAAAGACAAAGATGTCAAAAGAGAAGAAATCTATAGACTAACAACGTTCATGCACATGAACCAAAGAACAGAGAAGTCTTAACTAAAAATCAAATGCAAAAGCACATAAAAAGATTTATACATCATGATCAAGCAAGATTTATTCCTAGAAGACAAAGTTTAGCACCTGAACTTGAATTTAAAAAAAATTGTAATAGTATACAAAATAATTAATTACTTGTACAAAAGTAATAATTAATTACTTTTAATTAATTAAAAGACATTACTTTTAATGTAATTATAAATAGTATACAAATTAAGTAATAAGTAATTGTAATAGTATACAAAATAATTAATTACTTGTAAATAAGAACAAAAAAGTAAATTGGCTATACACTGTCACAAGACATTGTTGAAAGAAAATATAAAGTATTTAAATAAATGGTGCATTGTCCCATAGTCATGAATGAGAACATCATGTTTTTAAAATGGCAATACTTCTGGGCACTGCCTATGGCTCAAAGGAGTAGGGCACCAGCCCAATATACCAGAGGTGGTGGGTTCAAACCCAGCCCTGGGCAAAAAACTGTAAAATGGCAATACTTTCTAAAATAATCTATACATTTAATACAATACTTATAAAATTCTGTCTAAATCTATTTGTAGAAATAGATAAATCAATCCTCATATTTTCTTATTATAATTGAGACATGATGCTGTGTAATCATACATATGTGTGGGATATTTCAGTATATAGATGTAATGTACAAAGATTACATCAGGATAATTAACATATGTACTATACTACAGTACCTCAAATATTTATCTTTTTTCTTTCTACTAAGAATATCAAAAAAATTAACTCTTCTAGGTATTTGAAAATACACAATAAATTGTTTGTTATAGCTACCAAATAGTGCCATAGAGCAGTAGAATATGTGCCTCCCTAACTAGGTGTATTTTGTATCCACCAACAAACATGTGGTTATGCCCCCTTTCCTCCTATGCTTCCTAAACTTTAGTAATCACTAGTATACTGTCTGCTTATGAAATCATAGCTTCCACATGAGTGAAGGAATGTTTTATTTGCCCTTCTATTACTGGCTGAGAAAGTCAAATTGTCCCTATTTTCAAATCACACAAAATATAGAGAGAACTTTTAAGAAACCACCAAAAACTTCTTAGAAGTAAAAAATTAATTCAGTAAAGCTTCACAATATAAAATCTAATTAGTAGAGTTTCTTACACCAACAACAAACTCATGGAAAAAGAAATCAAGAAAGCATTGCCCTTTACAATAAATACAAAAAATATTGGAGAATAAATTTAACCAAAAACATGAAAGACTTCGTCAAGGAAAATTTAAAACATTGATGAAAATGGCCATCATACCACAGTAATATACAGATTTAATGCAACCTTTCTCAAAAAACCAATGACATTATTCAGCAATAAGAAATATTGAATAGAATATCATATACAACAGCAATAGAAAATCAAAATCCCCTAATTTAAATATTATAGAATCACAAAAAAACTTTAAGTAGCCAAAGTAATTCTGAGCAAAATGAACAAAGCTGAAAGCATCACAATACCTGACTTCAAAATATACTGCACAGTAATAGTAGTCAAAACAATATGGTTCGAGTATAAAAATAGTCACATAGATCAATGGAACAGAACAGAGAAGCCAGAAATAAATCCATACACTTACAACCAACTCATTTTTGATAAATATGCCAAGAATACACATTGTAGAACAAACAGTCTCTTTAATAAATGGTTCTGGGAAAACTGGAAGTCAATGGAAAAAAAATTAAACTAAGTCCCTACCTCTCACTATCAATTAAAAAACTCAGAAAAGATTAAGGACTTAATTATAAGAACCAGAGCTATGAAACTACTAAAAGAAAACATAGGGTAAAATTACAAAACATTGATCTGTGCAAAGATATATAGATTTCAAATGCACAGGCAACAAAAACAAAAATAGACAAATGGAATTATAATTATATCAAACCCAAAAGCTCTGCATAGCAAGGAAACAATCAACAGAGTTGAGACTCAACTTTCAGAATGGAAAAAAATGTATGTTTGCAAACTATTCATCTGGCAAGGGATTGATATTCAGAATTACAGAGAACTTAAACAACTCAACATCAAAAATACAAACAATCGGATTAAAAGTGGGCATATAAATTGAATAAAGATTTCTCAAAAGAGGATATATCCATGAACTCAAGCATTATGAAAGCAACCATGTAACCAAAAATACTTGTGCCCTTGTAACACTTTGAAATAAAAAAAAGAAAAAAGGAAAAAGAAGATATGTAAATGACCAATGTGTTCATGAAAAAAAAAAAAAAAAACCCAACAAAAAAAAACAACAGGTAAAACAAAAACAAAACCACAATGAGTTATTATCTCACCCCAATTAGAATGGCTATTATCAAAAAAAAAAAAAAAAAAAAGAAGAAATAATAATTGCTGGTGAGGATGTGGAAAAGGATCATTATACTCTTTTCGGGAATGCAAATTAGTACAGCCATTATAAAAAAGAGTTCCTCAAAAACAAAATTAGAACTAGCATACAATTCAGAAATTTCACCAGTGGGTGGATATCCAAAGGACGGGAAATCAGTATGTCAAAGAGAATCTGAATCCCCATGTTTACTGCAACACTATTCCTAATAGCCAAGATACAGTATCAACCTAAATGTCTATTCACAGATGAATGGATAAAGAAATTATGAATATAAAGTTTATTTGGAAAAGCAAACTTACCAAAATAATTTTGAAAAATATGAACAAAATGTAAGGATTTATACAATTCTGACAACTTATTTTAAAGTTGTAAGAATCTAAATCGAGCACTGACAAGAAACAGCAGAATGACATAGTAAACATTTTAGGTTTTGTGAGTCTCTGTCACAACTACTAAAATTTGTAATTGTAATATGAAGGCAGCCATAGACAATACATAAGTAAATGAATGTGACTATGTTCTAGTAACATTTTGTGTACAAAATCTTTCAATGGATAAAATGTGGCCATGGAGCCTTTGTTTGCTGACAACATATATGGAGAATTTGATCTTGGTGTAAGTAGATGCATAAATTAATAGAATAGAGTGCTAAATACCCTTACATTAATAACAATTGATTTTTGACAAATATACCAAGGCCATTTAATGACTTAACAACAAAATGTTGCTAAGTACTGATACATTCAACAGTATGGATATACTTAACAAATACCATGCTAAAGCTTTCAGCTACTACTGTTGCTTCTGCTGGATGGGGAGCAAGTGGGAAATCTGGGTGATCTGGAGCACTTCCAGGACAGATATTAATGCCTCTGCTGAAAAAGGAAGGTGCAAATGGTCCATGCACCCCATAACTGCCTTCCACTACTGAAAGGAACTGCCCAATCTGAGAACAAGCCTATGGCATAGCTTCCCTTTGCTCATCTGAGCATTCCAGCAGCAACCTAGCACCATTCAGCAAGCCCAGACTCAAGAGATTTGAGCCACTGCCACCACCATCATTGGTGCTGCAGAGATTGCCATTGCTCCCGAAAGGGGTGCAAGTAGGCTGTAAGCCCCAAAGTTGCCTGCCTCCTAGTGACTTGCCTGTGGCATAATTAATTGCCTGTCTCCACCTCAGCTGGAACCCAGTGGCACTATTCTGGGAGGCCAGATTACAAAGGGTCTCTGTCTGGTATGACCCGCACAGCAACCTACAATCTTCCTAGCTGCCTTTCTTTGCTAATCCTGCAGTAAGGGAACTTTCCTCCCAGTTGCAGGCCCACAGGACATCTGTTTTTCCCCATGTAAACTTTCCAATGGCAATTAGCTTAGTGCCTATCAAAGCCAGTGCCTGAAACTTAGTGGGGCCTAAGGACAAGTTCATAAGCTTGGTGTCAGTCTGGTCTCCACAGGACTCAACACCACCATCCATGGATCTGTGAAATGAGAATTACCTAATCTAGCTCACCACCACTGGCACCTTAACACTCCTCCAGGATTCCAAAGTCTGGCCAACCCAAACTGCCAGTAACACAACTGCCTGCTTTGAGAGGTGGGGCTCCTCTCCCTCTCTGCAGGGAGCATCCGTGTTTCCTGCAAAAGAGAACACCTGAGTGAGGGAAAAGGTTCTGTCTCCACTCATTTAGGTAAAGAGCTATGGGACAGTCATTTTCTACAGCACATTATGTCTGGATATTGATGACAGGGTCTGCCTAAAGTGAGAGATATAAGGACCAAGAGATTTGCACACCAGGGAAGCAAATCATGTTATTGCCAGCCTGAGACATGGAATTGTAAAATGCCCACTCCCTCACACCATGGAGACGTTGGCGCAAATTACCAGGAGCACCTCCTGTCTCCCCTATCAGGGCTGGTTCTGCACTTATCATTGGGGTAACCTGGGCAAGTCTGGTGGTCCAGCCTCTCCCAGCTTTGTCCCTTGTACTCCATAGAACTGATCAGGCAAGTCAGGGTACCAGGCATTCCGTAGACCAGTCCACCAACTGGTACAACACAAAGCCCCTCTTGGTAAACAAAGTTCAAACATACCCATTGGCTTCTGCTGCATTCAGATTATACCTAAAACTTCCACCTACTGGCCAGGAGGTTGAACTGCACAATCCAATACAGTATGTGATGTCAGAAGTTCCCAGAGAATGAGAGACTCCTACTGCGACCTCCACACTTACAGAAAGTGTACATCTCTACTAAAATCAGCATTTGAGAAAGCCATCATACAAAAACTATTTCTAAAGGAGGAAGACATAGAGAGTCTTATCCCCCTGAAAGCACTCAAATTTGGAACCAACAAATGCAACATTATACTCTCAAGGGGGAAAAAAAAAACAAAAGAAAAGGGAAGAAAAGAGAAGAGAAATCCTCTTGATATGAAAGTAAATTCAAAGATAGGAAGTGATAACTTCTCTGTATGAGAAAGAAGAACTTGGGCAATATGAGAAAACAGAATGTTTTGACACTCCCTCAATTATCACACTAGTTCTCCTGCAATAGATCTCAATCAAAATGAAAGTTCTGAGGTAACAGATAAAGAATTCATGATCTGGATCATAAAGAACCACAATGAGATCTAAGCAAAAACCAATACAAATAAATAAAAAAAAATTCAGGAGATGAGTAAAAAATTTACTAAAGTGAGGGATATTTTTAAAAAATTGATCAGCTGGAAAAGAAGAACTTATTAAAAGAATCACAAAATGTAATCAAAAGCTCAACATAGAATTAATCAAGTAGAAGAAAGAATATTAGATTTTGGAGACAAGCCTTTCAAATTAATCCAGTCAAACGAAAAAAAAGAAAAAGAATTTTAATCAGTGAACAAATTCTTCAAAAAATATGTCATTATGTAAAACATCCAAATTCTACATGTCAGAGGTAGTCCTGAGAATTTAATAGGAACAGTAAAAACTGTAGAAAATTTATTGAGGGAATAATTAAGAAAAGTTTCCCTGGTCTTGCAAGAAATTTAGACATCCAGATATAAGAATCAGTGTACACCATGTAGATACTTTGCAAGAAGATCTTCGCCAAAGCATATGAGTCACCAGACTATCTAAAGTCAATATAAAAGAAGAAAACATTTTAAAAGCAGAGATACAAAAACTTCTGATTACCTATGAAAAAAAGTCCCTTACACTAGTAGCAGATGGTTCAGCAGAAATCATTTTATTTTTTTGCAGTTTTGGCTGGGGCCAGGCTTGAACCCACCACTGCTGGCATACGGGGTTAGCACCCTTCTCCTTGAAGCACAGGTGCTGCCCAAGCAGAAATTATTTAAACCACAAATATTAGGGCATTATCTTCAAAATTCTTAAGAGAAAAAAAACTGTAAGACACAAATGTTGTATCATACTAAACTAAGCTTAATAAATGAAGAAGAAATAAAGTCTTTCCCAGCCATTTCATCAATATTAGACCAGACATACAAGAAATGTTCAAGGGACTCTCTTGGAGGTTAGAACATGGAGACAAAAGGTCAATACTAACACAAGAAACAAATGGAATCATAAATACAACAATACTTAGAAAACAATTAGAGCTTCAAAAATGTAAAGCAAATAAGTAGCAATTATTCATTATAATTATAACATTATAATTATAACTCGGACAGAACTTCACATATCAATATTATCTTTAAACATAAGAGGCATAGATTGACAGAATGGACAAAAAACAGAATCTAAGCATATGATGCCTACAAGAGACTCATTTAACTGATAAAGACTTCTATATTCTAAAGGTAATGAGTTGAAAGAAGCTATTCCATACAAATGGAAACAAAATGGGCAGGAGCAGTATATTTAAAGCAAACAAAATATACTTTAAACCAACAATGACAAAAAAAGACAAAGATGGTCATTATATAATGATAAAAGACCAATTCAATAAGAATATACCATAATCCTCAATATATATACACTCTAAACCAGAGGACTTAGATTCATAAAATAAATACAGTAGGTCTAAGAAAAGAGATAGACAATAACACAATAATAGTATGGAATTTTAACCCCTACCGACAGCACTCAACAGATCTTCAAGGCAGAAAATCAAAAGAAGATGTACAAATGACCAGCAAACGTGAAAGAATGCTCAGCATTGCTAATCATCAGCAAGATTCAAACTAAAATCACACTGATCTATAATTTACTTAAGTCAGAATGGCCATTATTAAAAAGTCAAAAATAAATAGATGCTGACTTGAATTCAGTGCAAAAGGAACACTTAGATACTATTAGTGGGAATTAAAATTAGTACAACCTCTATGGAAAAGAGTATGGCAATTTCTCAAAGAAGTAGAAGTTGATCTGTAATTTGATGCAGCAATCTCACTACTGGCTATCTACTCAAAAGAAAAGATGTATAAATATATATACATATGCATATATATGTGAATATATACATATATAGACACACAAACACACATAAATTATACACATATATTCCATTTATTCCATATTTTTGCAATTGTATGTTGTGTTATAATAAACATAAAGTGTGTATATATGTACACAAACATATGTAATATAAATATGTATACACACAAACACATGTGCGTACATACACATTTATGTCTGTTTGTGTATATATATATTGCATGTGTTTGTGTGTATATATATTTATATTATTTGTTTGTGCATATACATATATATATATACACTTTATGTTTATTACAGCACAACATACAATTGCAAAAATATGGAATCAATGGAATCAACCTAAATGTTCATCAAGTAATGAGCGGATTTAAGAAATGTGGTGTATGGGTACATATATATGTGTGTATAGTATATATATACTCACACATAATACAGTGAAATATAATTACACACAGTGTGCATGAATATATTCAACCTTAGAAAAGAATGAATGCATGTCTTTTTAACCAACTTGGTTATAACTCAAAGACATTACATTAAGAGAAGTTACTCAGGACTGGAAATCAAATACCACAAATATCACATGATTTAACTTATAAGTGGGAGCTAAGCTTTGGGTATGAATGGTAATGGTCATACAGAGCCTAATAATAGATATTTGAGACTCAAAAGAGGGAATAAAGTGGTGAAGGATGAAAAGTTAGCTGCGGAGTACTTTATTGTAGTGATGGGTACACTGAAAGCCCAGACTTCCCCACTGTACAATATATCTGTGTAACCAAACTCCACTTGTGCCCTCTAAATTTATTGTAAGACAAAAATAAGTTAAATCAATAAAAAGCCCATATGCCAAGTGAAAAAGCCAGATACAGCATATGACATGTTATATGATTTAATTTTTATAGAATTTCCCAAAACATAAAAATACAGAGACCTAAAGCCGATTACTGATTGCCTGTACTAGAGAGTAGGAGCACAGATTACTGTAAATAGCACCCAGTACATTTTTAACATGATAAAAATGTCCTAATCCTGGATTATAATGATGTTTGGCCAAGTCTATGGAAATCATTGATTGTTTTTATTTAGTAATTGATTTTTATCATTTTACTAAAAGTTATTGAATTGTATTCTTAAGAGTTGAAATACTATCATCAATAAATATGTACCCCCCTTGGGCATTGCCTGTGTCTCAAAGGGGTAGGGCACTGGCCCCATATGCCCGGAGGTGGCAGTTCAAACCCAACCCTGGCCAAAAATTGCAAAAAAAATAATAAAAATAAAAATAAAAAAATAAATATGTACCCCCAATGAAGTTTAAAGAGATATTGAAGGCACCTATTAACCCTAGGTTTACTACCAACTTTGCACACTATTTTTTTATTTGAATTTCTTTTCTTACTTTTTTTTTTATCGAATCATAACTTTGTACATTGATGCATTTATGGGTTGAGCAGTTTCAGCCATGTCAAACAATCAACATTTCATGACTTAGTGACTCAGAGGTCTTTCTATTTAAAAAAAAATAAAAAGAATAAAACTAATTTTACCTTACAAGGACCATAATAGTCCATTGAGACTTTTAGAGCTATAACATATATTATATAAAAATTTTTGGCATCTTATTTTCCCCAAATCCTGACATTTTGTTATTACAGAAATTATTTCATTCTACTCACCAATTATTCCTATGCTCAACAATATTAAAGTGACAGTAAAATTGACCACTAGCTTTGCATACACACCTGGTCTTGGCTTCATTTCCATTGGTCTCTCATAGTCTTGTCTACCATAACATATCCAGAACTTTATATCCCCATCCCACCCCTAATCCACAATGGACCTGGTTATCTCTGATCATTATCTATATCATAAAATGACATTATGATGTATCCAGTTCCACAGCCCAGAACTTGAAATAATTCTTAGAATATTCCTATACTCTCATTTTTCCACATCCAGTTGATCATCGAGTCCTGATAAATCCATATCTTAAATAACAGTATTAACCCATTTTGGATTGGTCATCTGCTTTCTTGCAGTTACCACTCCCTCTTACCGGGATTACAGAAATAACCCCATGACTGCTATTTCACCCCAATCCAACTCAGCGTCTAACTAGAGTAATTTTTTTAAATGCGGGCATTATTATGTCTCTCTGCTATAATTAATCAATTGCTTTCCACTAAGTTTTAAATAAAATCTGAAGTTCTTAAAATGACTTAAGGCCTAAAGCATCTAATTTCTACTACTTTACCTGTAGCTGATCTTTCCCGACTCTCTGTGCTCTTGGCACTTCAGTCTCTTTGACACCCTTTCCTGCAGCAGAGTTTTGTATTTGCTGCTTTCTTGGCCTGGAAAGTTCATCAGCATATTGACCTATCTCTTGTCGTTATCCTTTAGATTCAGGTGAGATGGCTCTCCCTCAGTGATATTTTCTCAGAATAACCTCTCATCTCTGCTGTGTAATTTATTACCACTCATCTCTCCTCTGGAGTGCTTTCTCCCATTATGCTTAAATAATGGTTAATATCGAGTTCTGCTTCAGTTTATGGAGTACAGGAGCAGCTAAGTTAAACAACTAATTGAATAATATATCGTTTAATGTCTGTTTTTGCTGCTGAAATGTAATCTTTAGGAAACATTAAAAATAACTTTCCATTCTAGCGTGTTAGCAATTCAATGATTCCTTGGTCTGTGAAAAGAAGCTTTTAAGAAGCTTCACTTCAAGCTAGACATTATTTGCATGGTATTTTCCCTCAAAAGGCCCACTTCAGAGGTATGTTTCCCTATTTTCATTTTGTTTTAAGTCCAGGGACTTGCTACCTATGGTAACATAAGTTTACATAAGTTTCTTATGTCTTTTACATAAAAAGAGAATAATCTAAACAATTTTTATCTCTGTTTATAGTTGACTGCATAATATTTAGGGTGATTAAAAGGGTACCATTTATACATAGTAAATCCATATTGAAACTGACAGTTTTCCTAGATTGGGAATTTTAAAATATTCTATTTCTATTACAACTAAAGATGATTAATTTCTAATAGCTAGAAAACATAGATTTGGAGATGGAAAACTTCTTTTATATCTCATCCATAAAATTGATCATATCTGTAAAAGATCTTCCTCACAAGTTTATGGCTAATTAAATAGGATAACATATTTGAAAATTATAGTTTAAAACACTATTCAGATGTTAGTCCTTGTGTGTGTATATGAAAAAGAGAGAGAAAATTCTATTTGTAATTCTATTTTACATTCCCAGTGGATAGAGATTTGAAACACATTTTTGAAATTGTCGATATCTTCCACGGGAGTTCTGTTCACATAAGGACTGCAATAGAAATGCACTATTACATTCAGAGGGAATATTTCACTCTTATAAATCATGTACATACAGCAACTATAAATACACTTGACTTTTTCATAAACAAAATGTGAATGAGCATATCCTCAATATCACCAATATCACATATTTAACTATTTTAATTACAAAATGCAAATGAAATATTTACATAATACATTGAAATTACAGAAAGACAAACATAATCTTTAACTGAACTGAATCTAGGCATTTCCTCCTTTTCAAGCCAGAAAAAGGATGCTGATTGGCTTAACAACAAATTTCAGGTTTTTAAACTGCCTAGTTAATAAAGGAGCAACACCCATTAGTGCAGATCCTAATGTTTCTAAGTGTTAAAATTGACTTCTGCATCAGATTAGAGAGTACAGAAGCAGCTAAATTAATCTCCTATGCCATGTTCCATTGAGAACCAGAAAAAACGCATTCTCCAGTTTAACCCAGGAGTGCATTCCCGTTAAGTGGGAAGAGATATAAATCCAGTATTATTTCCTTCTTGCAAAATGCCTGAACTACTTCATTTTTACCTGTGCATTGATGCAAAACCAAGGACCTGGTCAATCCTAATGCATATAGAATCACTACTGGAGAAATCTTTATTTCATGTAGCTGCACCCTACCTCTGATTCTTTATTTAAGAGACATCCAGCCATTTTTATAAATGTTGATGATAAGCTAAGCTTCAGCAGTTATTCTGGGGAAAGAAGATGAAGGTTTGGAATAGCCTAGATGAATTTAATGAATATTTAACCTTCTAGCAGCAATATAGAAGCTGACAGCACCAAAATTACAAAATCAGAGAAGCCAGAAACATTAAAGTGGAACTGGATGACATCCTTAGGACCATTATGTGAAAGGGTGGCATGGAATCTTCTGCATATCAAATTAGTCGTCAGGTCAAATTGCAAGTGAAATCACTTCCTTAGTAAAACTTTGGGATTTCCACAGAGAGGAGTTGGAAGGCAGACGTATCCCTAGGTGAGCAGCCAGAGCACCTGATTCCTGTATAATTACATGGAATGAGAATTTGATACATGACAGTAATTACCTAGCTGAAGGTGCAATTAGCCATTTGTGACCTCATTCTGAGTGGCAACTAATTAACCCTTAATGTCAAAAATGTCAACCTTCATCAAGACACCAAAGAGAAGTACTACATGATCAGCTAATACTTGTTCCAACCTATTAATGGTTGAATCTGTCATTAGAAATGTGAATATTTCATTTTTACATCAGCATTAATGTTAAGATGTATAGTACACTCCTTTTCTTTTGAGGCTGCATTTCACTTCCTTACCTTTGTGTGCATAAAAATCCTGTTATAAAATTGGAATAAGCTTTCATATGCATATGTAATAATCATCTCTGAGTAAGATAAAACACAATCAGGGCGGTATATGGACAATTATAACTTGGCCCTGTATGTTATTTCTCATGTTTATAGAAGTGGAACAGAATATGAAAAGATTTGTAACTACACTATCATTATCATCAACACTCCTCAAATATTGGCCTCATTGGAAAATGATTCTGGTACATTGTGCTTGTAAATGCTGAAGATGTAAGAAACTTATTCTGGAATTATGCAAGGAAGCATAAAATCATCATCCTTTTTGAACCACCAAATACTGACTCATAATTATTAATTAGTCTACTCTTTTTTCTTGTTAGTCAGAAATAAAAGCAGAAGATTTTAAAATTTAATCTAATGTATATGGTTTTGCTGCAAATAAGGAAAAGTGCTTGCTGTACTTTTTCTTCACAATCCTGGAGTTCATAAGAGTAATCTCAAATATAATTTTATAAATAATTAGCATGTACTTAAATCCATGTGTTCTGAAATAAATCAAATTATTAATAAGATAAGCATGGTAAATATTTGTTTTAAAGACTGAAAATAAAATTTCATACTGATATTTCATTGTTTGGAATTCATCATTGAAAACTATAAAATGCACTGCTATAATTTTGTAGGTTATTTAGTTCTTCTACTAATTCTTCAAGGCGTTTTCAAGGGTTTAAACTTAATCTAGACAATTTCCTTTCCTTAGTAGGGACAAAGACACTTTTTCAAGCACCTCCACTTTTGTCTTTCTGGAACAGCAGGTGAAAGACGAAGAAAACATGCATAGCAAGTGTACTCCATATCCTTTAACTTCTCTGTGTAGCACCTCGGAATTCTCATTGTTTTACCTACAAGTTCAGAAAATATAATTGCAACTTGTTCAAAATAATATTGACACTTTTTTTTTTTTTTGTGGAGACAGAGTCTCACTCTATTGCCCTCGGTAGAGTGCTGTGGAGTCACAGCTCACAGCAACCTCCAGCTCTTGGGCTTAAGGGATTCTCTTGCCTCAGCCTCCCGAGTAGCTGGGACTACAGGCACCTGCCACAGCGCCCGGCCAATTTTTGACGCACTTCGGCCTGGGCTGGTTTTGAACCCACAGCCCTTGGTATATGGGGTTGGCGCCCTACTCGCTGAGCCACTTATAATCACTCTGAAAACCCATTTCATATATAAATAAATATATGAGTGAATGCATGTCACTTCAGTGTTTTTCAGTAAATTCTGAAATAATTTCTTTGTACTATTTAGAAAGGTATTTATAGCACTGCTCCTTCTCCAAAATTGCCAGAGGAAAATATGCAAAGATGCTATGCTCAGCTTAAAAAGAGAAACATTTCCATAGATTCAGTAATTTTTTTAGGCTGGGAGAGAAGATAATACCAGTATCTTTGCAAGCTCATGATTTCAATTATTTTGGATAAATACCCAAAAGTGATAGTGTTAGATCATATAGTAATTCCATTTTTAATTTTTAATTTTGAATTTTAAATTTAATTTTAAATTTAAATTTAATTTAATTTAATTAAAATTTAATTTTTAATTTTTAATTTTGAAAACCTCTATAATATCTTCCAGAGATTATTTTGCATTCCCATCAACAGTGTGAAATTTGCTCAGTTTCTCCACATTCTTCTTACCTACGGCACTTGTTATCTTTCAATTTTTTTTTTTTATAATAGCCAGTCTGTCATCTGTGTGATTATATCTCAAGGTTTATATTTGCATTTCCCTGATGGTTAATTATGTAGAACATTGTCTGATACACATGTTGGACATTTGTATATCTTCTTTGGAAAAAAATATCTATTCAACTCCTTTGAATATTTTAATGGAGCTATTAAGAGGTTTTTATTCATTTTTGTCTTTTGCTGTGGACTTGAATGAATTCTTTGGATATTTTATATATTACCCCATTTTTTATATATATAGTTTCCAAACATTTCTCCCATTTCATAGGTTGCCTCTTTACTCTGTTGATTGTTTACTTTTCTGTGTAGAAGTTTTTCTATTTTATAGAGTTCCATTTACATTTGGTTTTATTGTTTGTACTTTTTTGTCCTATGCATGAAATGCTTGCCAATACCAATGTAAAGCTTTTTATTTATATATTTGTCTAAGACCTTTAATTTATAGTTTCATGTCTTTTGTTTTAAGTCTTTAATTTATTTTGAGTTAATTTTTGTGAATAATGTAAGTGTCCAATGTCATTGTTTTGCATATGGACATCCAGTTTTCCCAACATCATTTTTAGCAGAGACTACATTTCCCCCTTGCTTATTCTTGGCACCCCTATTGAAGACAGGTTGACCATAAATGTGTGAATTTATTCTGGGCTTTGTATTCTCTTCCATTGGTCTATGTCTGTCTTTATGCCATCACTATTTAATTATTATAGTTTTGCAACGTATTTTCAAATCAAGAATGATGCCTCCATTGCTGTTCTTCCTCAAAGCTGATATTTCTATTTAAGTATTTTGAAAAACAAAATGTCATTCATTAAGGCACTATTCATAGTAGCCAGGAGATGCAATGAATTTCTTGTTGTTATAACCTCTTGCTATAACCGTCCATTGACAGATAAATGGATAAAGAAAATATGGCTCATAACGCATAACAGAATAATACTCAGCCCTACAAAAGAAGAAAATTCAGCAATATGCAACAACAGGAATGATTCTTGAGAGCATTGTGCTGAATTAAACAGGCCTGGCACAGAAAGACAAATGTGACATGATTCCATACATGGGGTATCTAAAAGAGTCAAATTCATGGAATCAGAAAGCAGCATGGGATTGCTTGTGGAAGGCATGAACTGTCAGTGCAGCAGGATGAATAAAGTCCTGCTATACAATATTATTGCTATGGCCAACAATTGTCCCTATAGAAAAATACTTTATTGTACAGTTAAAATTTTGGTAAGAGTATAAATCTCAAGTTGAGAGAAAATATATTTTTTAAAAAAGAAAGCAAGTAAAACCTTTTGCTCAGATAGTGAAGTGAGGAGTGAAAACCAAAAGTAAAAATAAATGAACTACTACTTGCTGACTAAAAGTAAAATAAAACTCTTTCTAGATAACTAAATACAAAGTCAAGTAATTGCAGAGATGATTTATATCCAATGAGTTATCACACTAGTTCTGATTTTCCATTTGTTCAGGTTAGAAGTCAAAGACTTGAGAACATAAAACTGAACATTGAGTCAGCTATTCCCAACGCTTCATTTGGTTTTCATGCCCACATTTCCAAGACCCTCACAAAGCAGATCTACTGCTAAAACACTAAGCCTTTCTCCTCCTTTTCAGTGGTGAAAGGCTGCTCTGGGTTCTCTGAATAAGGGCCAAGGACCACCACTCAAGTGAAACAGAGCAGCTAATCTCTTATTCCAAATTACAGTTGTTTACTAAAACCCTTATATCTCCATGTAACAGTGTGTTGGCCAAGAGAGAAATTCACACATCAAACATGTAACCAAGCCATTGATTTTGGCTTTCCAATTGAATTAAACTAAATAAAATCTGTGAAATCTTTTCAGAGTCACACATTTTATATGTGTGAATGTAAGTCATTATTTCACCAACAAGGTTTTCAATGCTAGTGCATTTCTATTTGGTTGCTTTTTATAATTGTTTACTGGATAAATATTTTAAGAAGAAAATATTTTTAAACATCTGGCTCAATATTTCAAAACACTGGCCTTGAATTTTTATTATAGTGGAAAATATTTTAATTCCAAAGATAAAACTTTGTCACTGGTAAGAAATTATAAATTATTTTTAAGTTAACCTAATTGAAGAGCTTAGTGGCTACAACAAGGGTTTACAATTTCTGCATTATTCCAACTTTCTAAATATATAGCAACATCTCTTTAAAATTAATAGTTTAGGCTTGGTGCCTGTGGCTCAACAGGCTAAGTCACCAGCCATGTATACCTGAACTGACAAGTTAGAATCCAGCCCGGGCCCACCAAACAACAATGATGGCTGCAACCAAAAAATGGCCGGGCGTTGTGGCAGGCACCTGTAGTCCCAGCTACTTGGGAGGCGGAGGGAGGAGACTCGCTTAAACCCAGGAATTGGGGGTTGCTGTGAGCTGAAATACCATGGCACTCTATCCAGGGTGACAGCTTGAGGTTCTGTCTCAAAAAAAAAAAAAATTAATAGTTTAGTGATCTCTGCTCTCTTCTGTCTGCTCACTGTTTTTCAAGGTATTAAATATTCAAATTCTAAAAATATAATTTACACTATTATAGCCCATATTTTATTAAGCAAGGAAGCTGGCTTTCAAATGTAGGCAAGCTGCAACTATTTCATTTGCAAATAATAAAATAAAATAAAATAATAAAAGCTACATTTTTTCAGTCTCTGAACTTAATAAATAGGAGACATCATCCGTATAATTGAAATGCTGAGTTTGTCGTACTTTGTTCCTTCTGTGGAATGTTCCACAGCAATCTGGTTCATGGGTCCTTACAAAAATCAAAGTACCAAAAAGTAATTTATATGCAAAAATTATAGAGACACATGTGGGTACAGGTATACGCCTTGTTACCTAAGAAGTTCTCACCCATTTCCATGTAATTGCTGATACTCAGAAGTGTGAGAATATTTACAGTTAGGCAAGATATTGTAACTGTCTTCCAGATGGGCAGAAGAAAAGTTTCAAGGAGGATGTTAGTTTGAAGGAAAGCTTTAAACATTATCCATATGAAGACAATATGATTTGCATTTGAAGAATAAAAAAGCTATTCCTAAAGGAAAAATGGGATGTGTGTGTTCATGTGTGTGCGCACATTGGCATGAAAGAGTTGGAATGCAGAAAAGGAAACACATAGAAACTTATGAAAATAATAAGTTTTATCTGGAACAAAAAAAGATGTATACACTATGAGTTTAGACAGGAACTGGGAGTTATTTGATAGATGTTTTAAAAATATGAGAGGATCATGTGAAAATCTGGGATCAAAAAAGTTAAAGCAAAATATGTTTCTACTTTGACATTTCCTAATCTTCCTTGATTTATACATTTAGTATCTATTTACCAAATTATGAGCTTTTTTTTTTAAAGCAGCTATTAACATTGTTCTTTGTTGGTTTTTTTTTTTGTGTGTGGAGACAGAGTCTCACTCTACGGAGCCACAGCTCCTGGGCTTAAGCGATTCTCTTGCCTCAGCCTCCCAAGTAGCTGGGACTACAGGCACTCACTACAGCGCCCAGCTAATTTTTGATGCAGTTCGGCCGGGGCCGGGTTTGAACCCACAGCCCTGGGTATGTGGGGTTGGCTCCCCACTCGCTGAGCCACAGGTGCCGCCCTGGTCTTTGTTTTTCACCTACTAAATAGCAAAGCAATACAACATCAGTAAAGTAGGGAATAGCTACAGGATTCCTTCCTACAAGAATATCATTTTAAAAATTAAATTTGTTTTATTTCTTCACTTTTATTTTTGCAATAATTTCAGATTTATAAAAAATTTCTATTAGTGTGCAAAGAATTCCTCTATATTCCTTACCCATTTCCCCCAAATATTAGCAACCTATAAAACCACAGTACAATTATCAAAAGCAATAAATTAATTAAGTTTTATACAACTCTACTAATTAATTTTTATAACTCTTCAAATGTTATTAAATGTTCAGCCAATGTGGTTTCTCTGGCCCACCATCCAGTGCAGGATCACACATTGCATACAATTACATGTCTCCTTAGTCTCCTTTAATCTGAAAAAGTTCTTGAGCCTTGTTTCACCTTATGGTCTCACTGGTTTAACATCAAATTATAAATAGGACATCCCTGGAGACTCTAGGAGTCATTTGGTTGTCTTACCTTTCCACCTTCTAGAGATTGCCCACAATCTTTAACTCACAGCCCTGCTCAACTTCAGACCCATAAATGCCTGGTCAAATCTTTCTTACAAGCTATTTCTCTGTCACTGACTCTTGTAACTCCATCGGTAGAGACACTACTCTGTAAGCACACTCATGTTTACAGAGGCCCAGTCTGATATTCCTTATAAATCTCCCATTTAAGGTCAGCTGATTAACTGCATTAATACCCCTTCTATGTAGTATAATATATTAACAGTTTCTAGGGATTAGAACATAAAAATCATTGGGGAATCTATTATTCTGCCTACTACAGATGGAAATGCCTCCCAAGTTTGTCTAGAGAGTCAATGTAATCTCTACCAAGACCTCAGTTGGCTTTTGTTTTAATTGACAAGCTGATCCTAAAATTTACAAACAACTATAAGGGACCCATAATTGCCACAATAATCTCAGAAAAGAAAACTTGGAAAACTCACTCACTTACAGATTTCAAAAGTTACTACAAAGCTACAATAATCCTAAACATATGATATTGATATAATGATAGGCACATAGATTCTAAAAATAGAATCAAAAGTCTGATTTAAAAGAAATCCATTCAACTAGGAAAGTGCCATGAAGGCTATGTTAAACATTTTGATGAGAATGTTTTAGATTGTTTACGAAGCCAGCACATTGTACCCCACGATTGCACTAATGTACACAGCTATGATTTAACTTAAAAAGTAAATAAATAAAATAAAATAAATCTATTCACTTATGGTCAATTGATTTTCAACAAGGATGCCCAGATAATTTAATGAGAGAAAGAATAGTGATGTAAGAACATTGGGCAGTAAAAAGACACATCACCCCAATTTTAAAATTGGTAAAGGATTTGAATAGACATTTCCCCCAAGGATATATAAAGGGCCAATGAGGACATGAAAAAATGCTCAACATCATGAAACCTAAGTGAATTGCCAATAAAAAATCACAAAGGGATATCACTACATACCCATGTGGGAAGCATCTAATAATAATACAAAAATTAAAAGTAGCAAGTGTTGTCATGGATATGAAGAAATTAAAACACTCACATATGGATGGGAATGTAAAATGAAATATCTAAGTTGTAAAACTAAATATTGAATATAGAAATTCCTTCATGACCCAGAAATTCCAGTCTTAGATACATATCCAAGGAAATGAAAACACACATTCATTCAAAAACTTGCACACAAATATTTGTATTCACAGTAGCATCATTCATTTCACCAAAAAGTAAAAACAACCCAAAATCCAGTCAACCGATGGATAAATAAAATCTATTATACCCTTATAATAAAATATTAGTTTGTAGTAACAAGGGACAAAACACAGATACATTTTACAATATGGAAGAAACTTGAAAAGTTAGTCATAAAAGACCACATATTGTATGATTGTTTTTACATAAGAGTCAAGAATTGGGAAATCAATAGAGATAGACAGTAGATAAGTGGCTAAATAGGGCTGGAGGGTGAGTGGTGGGCTGGGAAGGCAGGTTGTGGGGTTGTATTCTATGATTATACTAAAATCATTGAAAAATACATATTAAGTTGACAAACTTCATGGATTATCACTCATATTTTAACAAAGATACATTTAAATAAATGAATGTAATAAGAAAAGTAAAAAGCAATAAGTTGTTAATGACAGAAAAACTCTGCCAACTCTTTTATAATATTCATATCTTCAGTAAAGGAAGAGTCAATTATAGTTCTTCTGAAATGAAAACTGAAGAGACATAACTACGAACTTTCATTAAATCTTCCAGATAAATTTACTCAAAACATAAAAGAAAGATAAATAATAAAAATATTTGAGAAGGGTTCTGTCAAAGCTGGAGAAAAATTGCAAATCATCAAGTTCCCTCTTAGAACATCTCTATAAAACTTTTCAGGAGAAAAAATCAACTTGCCAAGCATATCACCCCATGCCTCCCAGCAGAGATCTGCATCCTAGCCTGCTTTATTAATCACTCATTCTCCAACAATTCTTGTAATATTTAGAGATTCTTCTTCCAATGCCCACAAACCTCCTCTCTCATTTCCCTTATCTTTCCAATCTTTTATGAATATATATTTAATATATCCCCACCATCTCCTGAAATTGCTTTGTAAATATGCCACACAAAAATAATTTCTTTAATTGTTGATTTTCTGTGGAATTAACTAAATGCAGAGTTCATTATTTAGTGAATTTTATCTAATGCCTTTTATATTTATTTAACTTATAAAGTATTTATAACCTATATCTGAACATATATTTGAAGTTCTTCAGGAACAGTGAATGTGCCTTAGTTTTTTCTTATATTTCATACATGGACATACTATTAGTGCACAGAGATTTATAAAATGAAAGAATGAATGAATGGGAGAATGAATGATTATAAGTGATTTCAGTATGGGGATAATATAATTTGGAAGTTGATTTATTTATTTGACAGTACATTCAGAAGACACTATTTTCTTACCAGAACACGAGGTGGGATAACCAGTAGAAATTAGATTGAGACCTACTTTAACTCCTGTGGCATTTCAGTGAACCACAGAGTAACACATAGTATCACTAAAGATCATACAAAGTTTTGGGGGCCATTACTCATAATTTATTTAGGAAGCTGACCTTTATGATAAATTATATTTGGGTATTGCATTGGTGTTGATGTTCAAATATTTATCTTGTACATGCAACCAAAATCTGTAATTTAATGTCACAGAAATCAGTTGTGATAAATTCAACATCCCCTGAATTGTGCTAAGTGCAGAGGGCCCTGCTATGAAACATGATGAAGACAAAAAATGTGCTTGTGATTTTTAGTCATATGATGTTTTCTTGGTCATTAATAGATCCAATATTGGCCTATTAATGAGAAAATGGAAAATTACTACAATGTCAAATGATTTTACTATTTATAGACTTAGTAGTTCATAAGAAAATGTAAATGTTCAATGAAGAACACATTATACGAAAGAACTCTAACCCACTTATTATCTTGTGTCTATCATACATTTAGTAAACTTAAACTTATAACAATGCAGTTTTAAAAAGAAAAGGTTTGGACGGCTAAAGGAATTTAATTGTATGATGTTTCTTTTCTTCACTATAATTTAACATAATACGAAAATCTAAGCTGTTCTAAGATATATATGTCATCTACATATCTAACAGCTTTATAGAAAGATATTAGAGGTATATATTGCAAACAGATATAGCTATTGACATAGATATCTATACATATCTATTACTGTCTCTACATATCAATCTGTATTGTGTAGAGGTAAAAGCAAAACTTTCGAAAGAATAAAGTGCCAACCGTTCCCTAAAATTTTAGGGAAAACATTTCTGCCACTAAACTGGGGCTAATAGTGTCTTTAAAAAAAAGACCTATTTGGAGTAAATATTTTGTGTGTGTCTATAGTATATAAGAACACTTGAGGACAGAAGTTCAAAGCTGCATGCACTGTAATCTCACCTGTAAATAGCCACTGGGCCCAGCCTGGGTAACACTTCTAAAAACAAATCAACCGAGGAACCAACAAACAACTCCCCCCCCCAAAAAGAAAACAAACAAAAAAGACACCTTTTAATGTAGACAACATCCCATGATGATTAAAACTATGATCTTTGAGTCACAGTACCTCAGATAAATCCTGGCTTTACTAATATTGATAGGTGTGAGTTTGGTTCTTCACCTGCAAAATGTAATAAGGGCATTACTTACTATGGTTAAAATTTTGTGTTTCACAATACCCATGTTCATTTCCTGCCTTTTAGGAGTAGAAACCTGAGAATTTCAGATAGTGGTAGGGACATCCCCCAGAGTTGAATCCCCTGACTCCCTGGCAACCGAGTGTGCTCATGTGTCTGGATTCAGGGCAGTTGTGTATGAGAAGGAATGGGTGTTCTTCCTGTATCTCCCCTTCAGGGAAAGTAGCTTGCCCCATTTCTCTTTTTTTCCCCTTCTTGGCAATAACTGAAGCAGCTGCACTGGAGCCAGAGGTGGAAGCTGCCTACGGGCATGACGGCCACTAGTCCAAACCCCTGAATGATGACATAAAGCAACTCCACCATGGACTACTGACAAAGAGGATAATAGTCTTCTCTCTTCTACAGACACTTTAATTTTGTTCTCTGATAGCAGCTTATCCTATGCTTGTGCCATAACTAATTTACTACTTCATATTAGCTTGATGAAAATTAAATAACCTTATATACAGAAGGCGTGTAGAGCACTGCCTTACAAATACTATATTCTATAGAACTGTTTGCTATTATTATTTCAATTTTGTCATGAATTCTTTGTCATGACCACGGTACTAGAAACTCAAAATGATTTATATTATTAAAAGCATACTAATACTAATTATTAGTCACTTACACATTACTCATATACCATTGATACAGATTCATTTTATTTCTCACTATAACATAATAGACAGGGAAAATAAGGTGCCGTGCTTAGAAAAACACCATGAAAGGGCGGCGCCTGTGGCTCAGCGAGTGGGGCGTCGGTCCCATGTGCCGAAGGTGGCGGGTTCAAACCCAGCCTCGGCCAAACTGCAAAAACAGAAAAATAGCCAGGCGTTGTGGCGGGTGCCTGTAGTCCCAGCTACTCGGGAGGCTGAGGCAAGAGAATCGCCTAGGCCCAGGAGTTGCAGGTTGCTGTGAGCAGTGTTACGCCACGGCACTCTACCAAGGGCGATAGCGGGAGACTCTGTCTCCACAAAAAAAAAAAAAAAAGAAAAGAAAAACACCATGAAATTTAATTTATTCTAGTTAATATGTAAAGAGAAAATTAAAATAAAGGATGGTTTGATTAATCATGTGGTTAGTTTTACATCCCCACTCTGCAACCTATTGCCTGAGTAAATCATTTGAATCTTCTGAATTTCAGATTCTCACTAATAAAATGATAGTGATGATATTACCTCATACAGTGGCATTTTATTGCTTCCTTTCATCTTTTTGATTTCCTTCTCCAAGTGTAGCAGCGACCTGTCAATATGGATGGGATCGATCCTCTCTGGGTCCCAAGAAGGGGCCTGATTGCTTTAATCCAACATTGGTCATCACTGTTCAATTCGACAGTGTTTGGTCTGTAATCTAAGCCCTGATGTCCAACTTGCCGCCTGCGGGTGCCCTGCTGATTTTGTGAGGTCCTTTGTTCTTATCTCTGGTGTCAGATAACACAAAATGTGCAGACAAACCCTTTTTTTGTTTGTTTTGTTTTATTGCTAATGAACTTTTCTTAGTTTTTGTGCATTTAATGAGTGTCCCAAGACAACTCTTATTTTCTCTGTGCAGCAGAGAGAAAAGAAGGTTGGACACCCCTAAGTCAGCAGGCATATGGCATCTCTTAGGCGTAGGGGCATATGTGTGGGTGTGTACACATGCACATGTGTTTAGGGAGAGTAAAATCAACATGAGGCCCATATAAGAAGTATGCAGGGTACCATTGCTTTTCTTCCCCTAAGAAAGGTGCCCAGGATTTTTATTGACCCAGCCAACCTCTGAACTTTTCAGTCTTGTAAATCTCCTTTAAAGTTCAGTTTAAATCAGACGCATCTTTACATCATTATTATATTTTGGAGTATAACTAAAATGTTGGGAATATAATGATTCACATATTGTAAAAACTCAATTACTCCTAGATGTTATAACAAAAAGCAAGAGTAGTCACATTCATACGTCTTGAAATATTTTTGGAACACTGTTATCTTTGAAAGAATGCTCACTAAGTATGTATGTTGAATAATGCTGTTCCTTGCTTCTCTTTAAAATTAGCATGTGTGCTTTCCACAATACCATATATTATGTTGGATCCTTTATGAATTCTAAA
Source organism: Arctocebus calabarensis (assembly GCA_963573935.1). NCBI lineage: Eukaryota > Metazoa > Chordata > Mammalia > Primates > Lorisidae > Arctocebus > Arctocebus calabarensis. The sequence goes on along the minus strand of CAUYON010203398.1, from coordinate 29,520 downwards.
AAAGATGCCTCATGCTGCCAAGAACCTAAGAAAGGCTCACCTGAATGTTATTTTTCTATTTTATACATCAAACACCATTGAGTGCTAAGTCAAACTAAATCTAATTTTAGTATAGCCATTTTTAGCTGTTTTTGGCAATTATGTGTATTTCATGAAATCTCCTGCCTAAAGATGGAAGGTTTGAAAGTGGTCAGTTAAGAATTTTATTTCTGAAACAATTCAAAAAGAATTCAAACAATAAGGAAACCACAGAATAATATTAAAAGCATTGCATACAATGATAAAATATGAGATGAAGAATAGAGTAGTAAAATAAGAATTTAAATGGATAAAGTAAGTTTGGCTTTAATTAAAATAGAATCTGGTGAGTTAAAATGTAGCCATTTCTTAAAAGACAAAAATCCAGAGGGTAAAATTGCTGCCAAGGTATAATCACAATCTTCGTTTGAACAGCATACACAGAAAATGCATAAGAAGACACAGCTCTTTGACTAATTAAATACCTACTGAGCATTCTTCCTAAGATAACAGCATTCCAAAAAGGGGTTTCAATCTCACACAGAGGACATACACATGCACTGGATTCTGGATATCACTTAAATAGTCACTCATAAAACAAAAACAAAACAAAAATACACGTACTGTAGAGATTATGTTGTTGATAGCATTTTCTCCTTTGATGGATTGAACAACTCTGTTGATGACCACAGGCTACTATGTAGCATTGATTATAAGTAAAAAATGTCACTATTAAGGACATTTCAGAAGGGGGAATTCTAGTGCAACACACGGATATAGAAATACTACTCTGCTTAAAGAATTAAAAATTAAAAACAATTTAAATAAATACTGTGAAAGTCAATCATTCAGAAAACTATTTATGTGTGAATGGCACGTTACATAGGAATATAGTTGTGTAAGGGAGATAATTTGAAAAAATGAAGAAAAAAGTGGATTTTCGTTCATTTTTCAATTTGAATGCCATTTTTGCACAATTAACTGCAGGCATGTTCAGAGAAACACTTAAACCATCATGATTTAAATGCTGAATTCAGAATTGACTACTAAGTCTACTCTTTTCTGTTTCTACACTGAAACCTCTCTTAGCTTCAGTGTATTCATGGTAAAATATTCATGGAAAACATTCACTAAAGCAGAAGAAAACAAAAAGTTGCTGTTTGGAATGATACTTAATAGACTAGGTTGCTCTCATCCAAACAGAATTAGAATATCTTCTGCATTCACAATATGTATCCCCACAAAAAGGGGAATGTGACTCTGGTAGATCGTTAGCAGTCTTTGCCATAGATGTATTTACGTGCACTTTTCTGTCCATAAAAAATAGACACATCCCTTCCCAAGAGACACAGGGCAAAGTTTTATCTGCATCCATTTTAAAATCTAGAGTCTCTGTATGATTGTGAATCTTCTTCATCAGCTCTGCTCCTGGTTCCTCACAGTCTTACATAAGAGTTCTTTGCCTCTACCCTAATACTCCATGTCCCAAATACCTAACAAAAAATGTGACACAAGGATAAAATACATGCTTGGCACAAATGGACTTCTACAGGTCCAAAAAATAAACCTCTTCCCTAAACACAGGGAAGATTCTTTGATTAGATTCAGATTCTACTGATCTCTCTCTCTCTCTCTCATTTTATTCAACTGTGGCTATTTTGAAATTTGAACTGAAATTCAACTGAAATTTGAATGTGAAAAAAACTTATATTTTTATTATTGGGCTTGCTACAGAGATAAGTCTGCATTTTTAACTAAACGTTATTAGGGCAACTTTGTTCTTCAAAACATTATTCACTTCTATCTTCTAATTTGTGAGATCCATTAGTCAATGATCTTCTCAATGAACTGAAGTTCTTAATTTCAGAAAAGATGCATTCTCTTGAATTTCTGTACGACAGTCAGCCAAATCTCACCTGAATCTACCTTTTTAGTAATACCCTGCCAAGACTTGCAAGTTGCCAATGCACAGTAACCTCCTGGATTTCTCCAACCCCCTTTTATAGAGTTATAATTGTAAAGAACAGACTAATTTTCCAGTTATCTCAGGTGTAATTTTACCAATTATTTTTGCCACAGAATGATATAGGTCACGGGGATTTTCAGACTCCTATGCATATTTGTTTCCCACACACTGCATGACCACTAAGTCAATGCAATTCATGTTAGTAGTTTCACATTGTAGCATTTATAACTGCACCCTACTTATAGTTGTAAATATCACTAGCAGTTGCTAACTGCTAACATTAAGTAGGCTCTAAAATTTCAGTGTTTCAATATATTGGAAGTTTATATCTTTCTCACTTGGTCCTGGTGGGGATTGAGGACAATGAGTAACTTTCCTTGCAGTAATAGAAAGCTATTTTAAATGGGGCAGTGCCTGTGGCTCAGTGAGTAGGGCACCGGCCCCATTTACTGAGGGTGGAGGGTTCAAATCCAGCCCTGGCCAAACTGCAACAAAAAATTAGCCGGGTGTTGTGACGGGAAACTGTAGTTCCAGCTACTTGGGAGGCTGAGGCAAGAGAATCGCCTAAGCCCAAGAGCTGGAGGTTGCCGCGAGCTGTGATGCCACTGCACTCTACCGAGGGTGACAAAGTAAAACTCTATCTCTCTAAAAAAAAAAAAAAAAGAAAAGAAAAGAAAAGAAAAAAGGAAAGCGATCTTAACTCAACTCCTTTGAATTAAATACTGTTTTAAAATGTGGGATAAGGGACAGATCATAGGCCATATTGCTAATTGTTTTATATACGACGGAATTTCTCTTATCTTCATGACAGGAATTAGTCTTACCACTCGGCACAAGGTACCCAGACATTTCTATGGATAGATATGAGTTAGTCAAGGAAAGTAGGAGATAGAGGCCAACTGTATTTTGATGATTTCAAAGAGACGGGCCCCACAGTTCCCTGAGAAAGATATTCCTTGGTTATGAAATTGGCAGGAAGCTATTAAAAAGATTGACCTCTCAAAGGGATAAAGAAATAATTAACAATTATAGGTCCTCCAGGGTAAATGGTTTAAGGAAAGAGGAGTCAGACGTCTCAAGTCAGGAAGAAGCCTGTATAAAATTTAATCAAGCTGAGGGACACACTAAGGCCAAGTTTATAGCTCTCTGCCCCCTCTAATGTGAGATTTCTAAGGCCACCTAACAACATCAAAAGAAAAAGCAAACAGCACAGTGGAGCTCAATGGGAGTTTATCACTTCCATTCACATGTCATTGAATACTTATATTCATATTTAATTAGAAAAATTTAGGAACTTCTCACACCTACCTGGTGAAGAGACTAGGAAATGCAGCTGTGTGCACAAGAAGTGATAGAATGAGATTTCTATAGCTACCTTTCTCTGCCATTGTAAAGAAAAGAGGAGAATAGTTAAAATATAGACATATTTAAAAATCTTTCCTCCCTCACACGTAGCAGCAATCACACTAGGGGAGGTAATGAAATATTAAGCTAATAAAGACCATTGAGTGAGAGTAAATTTAACCACAATTCACAGAGCATATCAAGACAGCATGAAGCCTTCAGAGGCACTAGACTGTAAGAGGGGATTGGAGAAAATCACACATATTTAAGATGAAATGTCTTAGCATTCAAGAAAAGAAGCCAAGTTTAGGTGATTTATATAAAAAAGGGCACTTTTTAAAAAAATATTAGGTAGTTCTTTCATTTTTTAAAATGTATGGGAGGATACCCAGTTAGGAACAATTCACTGAAGCCAAACACAAGTGGTCCTGGGAAGTAAACTTTGCAGAACCAGTGGACAGAGGCCCCGGGCTCCTGAAGATTCTGCCAGTTCTGGACACAGGAGTCTGCCAGTAGGGCTGATACCACCACCAAATATGTACATTGGATATATTTGCTTCCACCTAATCCAGATAAATATTTACCGTTTACTTCTTTATATCTCTAACAACAAGTTCAAAATCTGGGGCGCCTGTGCCAAATTGATGGAGAGAAAATGGCAGTTTCATATTTTACTTGCAAGGGATTCTGGGAAAATGATAACTGGAATTTTCAAATTTTATAAGAGAACTCGAGTTATACCTAAATGTAAGGGACAGATATCTTCAGATGCTAGCGTGTCAAAAAACTTAAAAAGAGAGAGAGGAAGGCAGTATCAGGACCAGTCTATTAGCCTGATAACTTAAATATGAAATGACAACCTGGGTATACAGAAAATAATTTGTCTTTGATTGAATGTCTAAAACTACCTAAAGGGATTTACTTTATCTTTGAAAATGCAGTTATTTTATTTAAAAAGTCAAATTATTGTTAATAAAAAAATAAACAAAGGGTCTCTTTTAGTGAGATCTGTAGTCTAGGAATGACCTACACTTTCTCCAGGAGATGCTTCTTCATTACAAGGGAACCCGAATAAAACGTCAGGTCAAAATTATAACATATATTAATCCAAAATAAAAGCCTTTGTATCTTCGTATCTGCTTCATTGTTTTAAAGCATTAACTGTTACCATCAAACTGACAAAGGCCAACATTCATCTCAGATTGTTAGGAAAAAGCCTGATATGGATAGCATTGGGGAAAATCCGACAAGATCTATTTATCTGTAAGATGTAGATGGAAATCAGTGTAATAAGATCAACAACTTCTTTGAGATAAGAGAAGGTATATGCTTCCAGACTCTGGGAACCTCAGCAAAGGCATAGGTGATGACATCTGACACACTCAGTATCATCTGAGACTTTCCAGAAGCTCCTGTACTACTTTTTAGGCCCAACTCTTATTCCCAAAGACTGGGACAGTTCTAGTTGCAGCCTTGCCTGGATGATGGCTGAAGTCCTGAGTAGGTGCAATTCATCAGCTTCAGTCTTGTGGGATACCTGAAATAATTACCAGGTACTAGACACAGAAAAGCTAGGCCAAAATAAATTTCCTGACCCTCACTTTCAAGCTGAAAGGGCTTGAAATTTTCTGCATTAAGATCAGAAGAAAGGGTGAATTACCCACACAAATTCTCTGCATTAAGATCAGAAGAAGGGTGAATTACCCAGAAGTCCCTGAGAATTACGTTATAGGAACTTGAACCACTTGGCAGTGCAGAGAAAAGCAAGCTGGTAGACAAATAAGTGACTTTTATAAACCAAGCACTGAAATAACAAGACAAAGCAAAACAAAATACAGACTGAAAATAAGCACCTAAAAACACTAAAGTAAGAATGGAATACTTTGATGTAATGATTTATGTTTTTCAGAATATCTATGCATAGCAAATTTTTACAAAACAAAGTTAGCTAAATGGTAGTGTAAATTGAGAGCTAGAGAGATAAAATGACCTAGCTATGGAGGAAAAAAAAAAAGATTCGTTGGAACAAATACTACAAATTGGGTGTCCTGATTCCTATCAATGCACTGTAATACATACCACTTGACACAAATTCCAGGCTGGCAATCTAAGGATTCCTACACAATTTTGAACAATGTTAGAATCCCAAATCCCAGAATCATCATTAAAATTTCATTTCATTTGTTTATTTTGTAATATAAATAGTGGAAATCTCACAGCTCTTGTCAGTGAATTAGGACAGAATTAGCACTCTACCATCCAAAAATAACCTGTTTGTTATTAAGTATGTGGCACATAGGTTCACAAAAGGTCATCCATCTAAACAGAATGGATAGAAAATGTATGCTGGACTGATATTTTAAAATACAAATTTGTGCAGCTTTGGCAAAGATAGATATAATTCCTTCCTAGTGGAGCCACTATCTGAAAATTGATTAAATAGTAAAGTTCTCCCAACAGCTTCTAAATAACTACCAAGCCAGTTTGCAAGTAGAGACCAAGTGAAAGGATACTATAAGAAAATCCGTTATAGTGCTAGAGCTCAAGATTATTAAGTTTATCTTCAGGGTCCTCCTACTTCTCCATTAAGTGTCCCTTCCTCTGTCTTCTAAATTTTACCTAGATCAATATTCTCACGTGGCTATACACAAAGCCACAGTTAGGTATTAAAGCCTAAAATGTAAAAGCTCAAAGTATTAACACTCTAATATTATTTGCATTTTAATAATTGGAGGATATATAATAAGTAACAGAGAATTTCTATATTTGCAATTTGAGACCAAGTATAAATATTATTATAAAAAAATCATATCTCAAGTTAGAAAGCCTAACATCACCAGCTTATTCATAAAGCTGTTTCAAATTTGGAAAATAAAGAAAAAATAAGCAAAGACCAGGAACAGAAAAATGAGACCTTAACAAGTATAATGATGAATGATGTTTTCCATTTAGACAGGTTTTTACATCCTCATTAAATGCCATTTGATCTTCGTATAACACCTGGGAAGGAAATAAGAAAGGAAACAGGTATAAGCTGAGCACAAGTACATGGCAGCTCCAGGTATTAATTATTTTTCCAACTTGAGAGTTGATGACAGAGACCCAGGCTCAAAGTCAACAAATATCTACTGGGAATCATATATCATCAGTGTCAATCTTCACAAGAATCTTTAAGTTAGGCTTCATTATCTCCATTTTACAGGTGCAAAAATTGAGGTAGTAAGATAAAGGACTTCTTTAAGAACATGCCAGAAATATGGGCTGCTATTTACTCTAACTAATCCACTTTCTACTACCCTAAGTAATCCTCTACTTCCAGACACTATTTTTTTGATGTGGAGTTATGAAGTTTGCAAATGATTTAACAAGGATTTTGAAATCTTCTGTTGCTATAAACAATGCTATTTTTACTACAATTTTTAAAAATAATGACAAATATCACAGTGAAAAAGAGATCTAATTAGGTCACCTATCTGCAAGAGGTCAAACATCTGGACATTTTAAACCAACTGGATGGCTGAATAAATTTTTTATGTTTTACCCGTGTCTGAAAAGTGAATTTGTATCTTTATATAGAGAACTGTTATAATAAAGAAAAATATAAACAGAATAAACAGAAAATGGTCATTTTGATGTTGTTCTAAGAGTGATAAAAAAGATCATGTAACTAGGATCTAATATATGATAATTTTAGCCAACATGTTTAAGATGTAAATATACAAACTAAAGGCCATATAAATATCTAGTGAGCAAAATGAGAATTGGTAAACAATACTACAAACTCCAACTCCAATATAATTTGTCAACCACATAATTTCTACCAAAACTGAATAAAGAGCTCCTCCCTAAGGACTCAACCACAAGGACAAAGATCCTTGGGAACACAAGGGAAATAAGCAAACTTGGAAAAGTAATCTTTCTTAGTTCTCTCATTTTATGTTTCCTCATTTCATTTTAATGACTACTGAATCAAGATGTATTAATTTTTCTCTGAAATCCTCCAAAAAGCCAAGATTGAAATTAAAGCAATTTCAGATCAACTAGAGAATATTTTAAGGGTGGGGAATCTTAATAAATATGACTGATGAAATGACACACATGGTAACAATTTAGGTAAAGCAGAATATGAGAACAAGTTAATCAAAACACGTACGTAGGGCCTTTAAAAAACAATCATTCACCCATGCTAAACTGCGTAATAGTCCACACTACTGAGTTTACGAGGCCCCCTTTCTGAGACTCCAGGAAGCTCCAAGCTTTCCCTAAGGATGCATTGGAACTCTCAAAGCATAAACAATTATTGATAGAACAGAAATTCTATGACTTCATACTTAGCACAGTACTAAATATATAGCAGTTGTTAATTTAAACTATTCTTGATGCCAAAGTTATTGAAATTCCAAAAACTCTTGGGTATATCTAGCCAATATCAGAAATACTATTTTCCATTTCATTTAGTATTCATAGAACAAATGCATTGACTATTTAAGAATCATTTTTACTACAATCTGTTTGTACCATATTATAACATCAGAGAGAGGAGCTCCTCTGTCAGGAAACACATTGAGCCCTGCTGGCAAGTGAAAACTCTATTGAGTATCACAGATGGGTGGAGTAATGTGGCAGGAGACATTCCACAGAGGTCCTGGGCTCTGACAGAAGATGGACAGGTTGAAAATCTTGAACACACCTTAGGTCCATAATTTCTCTTCTAAAATCCAAAAGAAAATGGAAAAAAAGACAAGTTTTTTTTTTTCTTTTTCAAAATACATGTTGTGACAAAACCTAACCTGAACTGATGTGAGATGGTTGACAACTTTTGTACATCTACTTACTGTGAATATTCATTTATTAATATGCTTAATTTAGGAGTATATCCAGACAGTACTGGGGAGATTCCATATCATAAGTGACATACATTGTATCAGTTTTCTAAAAGCTGGACCATTAAGATTTGCTAAACGCATTGATCCACAATGTGGATCACAAGAGCTCGTAGTAAAGGCTTTTGAAACAAAGTCGGTTTTCGTGTTCTTTTATTTCTGAGCCCTCTTGCTTGCATCTGCAGCCTTAGTACTTGGAGTGGGTGCAGTTTCCTCACTGTTTAATTGGGATAATATGGGATATGGTATTACGGGATGTTGGAGTTGGAAGCATAAAGGAGGTGGTGTTGAACACCTAAAAAAATTCCTAAAAGCAATAGTTTTCAGGGCGGTGCCTGTGGTTCAAAGGAGTAGGGCACCGACACCATATACCAGAGGTGGTGGGTTCAAACCTGGCCCCAGCCAAAAACTGCAAAAAAAAAAAAAAAAAAAAAAAATCAATAGTTTTCAAATGACAGTTAGAGAATCAGAAATCTCTGGTGATCTCATGAAAAAAAAAATACAGATCCCTGTGCCCCATTCTCAGGGGTTCCAGCCTGGATGTTTGGTGGCAGGGTGGGTCAGGGGGAGGGTGCTGGAAATTTGTATTAAAAATAAAACAAAACAAATCCCCAGGTGATTCTGATAAGCAATCAGATGCAGGAAACACAAGTATAATTCTTCTGCCTTTGGTGAAACATCTCAAAATTTTAGGGAAAGTTTTAATGTAGAAAAATGCTGAATGATACAAAATAAAAATAATAGCAAAGCTGTAGATGTCAGTAACATTTCAGGATGAGAGTATAATTCTGAGAAAAAGTACATAGGCTTATCTTGACACACACAGAGGTATACTTTAATTTTAAATTATCTTTTTATTTTTCATTTGGAGGAAAATCTACTTATTTTTCCCTTTCCTTTGCAGTCTTAAATACTTATGTTGGAAATGGACTCAGATATTTTATAGAAGATTGTACAAAACAGCTCAAGGTCATTTTTTTCCTTGCTATTCCACACTGCTATTGATTCTTAAATTGTCATTTTAGCACATGCTATTATTTAACATTTATTAAGTATTTGCCACATATTAGGTATTGACAAACTATAGTTCTTTCATTTCTTATTCACACTCTAATGTAAATGGATTCATACCTTTTTTGGTAAGTTAAACAATCTGCCTGTTTGTGTTTATTCTATTCTTTCAGGCCTTATATTTCATTTATGTTTTTCGTAAGAAGAACTTCAAAAGAAAAAACTTTACAATTAAAAAATGATATAAAAATGGAATAAAACAACCTTTTAATTTCTTGGAAGATAAGATAAAATATTAGGGAAGTGAAGGCAATTATAAAAGGCATTATGAACAAATTATAATCATTAAATACTCTGGCATTATTCCAAATGGAAATTCTTTTGATAAGAGAAAGCAATGTGATCATTATCCAAGAATGACGAAAAGTAAGATGAATCCAAGGGAAGTATTAAGTGTCAACACGCTGTGACATACATAAAGATCTTTGTTTAAGATGAAGAATATCTTTTATGCCTATTGGCTTCATCCACTTAGATATCCAATTTTACCAATGTCCTGTCTTCTAGAAATTAACCAAGATTCTACAAGGCATCAATCTCCATCCTCTACTAATGAACATACTTGAGTCTATGGGACAGGGAAATTTAAAAGGCTATGAGTTTTCAGTAGAAATTCTGACAGGATTGTGACAGAAGCAGTTAAATGCATGAAAGTGGAAAATGACCCCTAGTCACCTCAGAGCTATTTCAAGCCAAGTATACATCCAAAATTACCTCTATTGATCTTTATTTTGGCGATAGAAGATACTGGTGTTCAGGAACTCTTTAAAATGTGTGGAGTAACTGTAAACAACATCTACACAGAATTTCTTTCTGAATAGAGTTCTTAAAATGGACCACAAGGTCTTTTCACCTCTGAGAACATGGACAAGCAAATAAACACAGTATTACATGGTTGCCACTGGTCATTAGTTTTCCTAGTCAGAATGACCAAAGGCTGAAGGCCAGGTCACAGTCAGGTCTAAATATAGCTTTCCTATGACTTTCCTATTAACCTTAGATCTGTAAGTTAACCCACAGCAGGCTGCCCAGTTCAGCATATAAAGCAGAAGGTTTGGTCACTTCCAGACATTTGAAAGGCTTCACCTATCATCATTATTATTATTTATTTTTTGGCTGAAGGAAGGTCAAGAGTATCTCAGATTGAATCAGAAGAACAGAATGGTATGAACCTCCCAGTTAGATTTTAGGACCAGATCTGATGCCCAACAGAGAAGAAGGAACAAAGTTCAAGGTCATGGGACAGTTTTTTGGTGAAGCGACAAAACCCAGCAGAGAATGAGTGAGATGAGCATGTTCTTCCATGGAGAGTCAGCAGCACTGAAACTTGGGCTAAGCGTGGTCTCCTCACAGAAGCCACATTGGTGGCAGTGGAAAAGGCCAGGGGATTCTTTCCAAAAGCGTGAGGGCAGCATGGGGCAGCACCTGTGGCTCAACTGAGTAGGGCGCTGGCCCTATATGCTGGAGGTAGTGGGTTCAAACCCAGCCCTGGACCAAAAAAAAAAAAAACTGTAAAAGCATGAGGGCAGCAGACTGAGAATGCCAGGACGGAACAACATAAAGTAAGATTGTTTGCTATCACTTGTGGACTATCTCCAAATACCTCACAGCCAGCAAGCTTTAGTGCAGAGGAGTGGTCTTGGGTAACAAAAGTAGCAATATTTCATTACTACTAAAGCAGGTCAGGACCATTCTTATCACATATGTCATCTGATCACATAATAATAAACAATTTTCCATGACAATTTTAAAATAAACTTTTCATTTGAATTAGTTTCAGATATTCAGAGATGCTCACAGGCACTACCGAGTTCTTTTCTGTATAATTTCCATGCAGTTTTCCCTAATGTTGGCAACTTGCCTATTATATTTATTAAAAGTTTTTAAAAAGTGGTACAGTAATATAAACTAAAGTACAGAATTGATCTCGATTTCATCAGTTTTCCACTAATGTCCTTTTATTGTCCCAGATGCCAATCCACAGTAGCACATAGTATATAGCATGACATTTTCTTAAATTGCCAAGTGATTCATTAATTCAACAATACATATTTTATAGCTGAATTTTATTCAAGGCAATTTCTGTCTTGAAGAATATTATAGTCAAATAGGAAAAAATAAGCACCCTTCCAAAAAAAAAGGCAATTGAAATATCTATGACAAATGTTGAAATGGGAACAGGCAATGTGAGCTGGGGAAACTTACACAGAAAGCCAAAATACGGTATTTTCCCAGAATCTGAACCTCCAGAACTTAAACAACTTGGAATCTGAACAAAAAATTCCAGCAAATTTTGCTCAACATCCGAATGCTGCTTTATAATCTGAATGCCCTGCACACTGTTCACGTATTTCTGTGTGACAGTTTTCCCAGTGCTCAGGCCTCCCGTACCCACCCCTTGCCCTTCAGTTCTTTGTCTGAAGCAGTAGTGAGAGCATCTCATGTGACTTTTGCTGCTAATTTTATGCTTTTCTGCTTGTTTTGTGTTTTAATAACAACTAAGTGTATTTGCCATGGGTCCTAAAAAGTGTAGTGAGGAAGAGAAGTGTTAAGAGGAAAGTTTAGAGCTACAATTGAAGTTCAGAAAGATCTTATTGCTAGGCATGATAGCGGTACACGTGTGGCTCCTCTCACTACAATGTTCAGGACGCCTAAATCAACTGTATAATTTTGAAAACCAAAGAAGCTTCAAAAGCAGCTGCTGCAGTGAAAGGGGTTACGATGCTGACCTCTAGCACATCAAAAAATATGGAAGAGATGGAAAAACTCCTCTTAGTTTGGATTAATGAAAAACAGCAGGCTGGGAAGTGGTTTCTGAGATGGTAATTTATGAGAAAGCCAACGTCCTCCACGATGATTTAGTGAAAGACATGCCTGGTACTACTGCTCAAAGGAGGAGCTTAAAGCCAGTGAGGAGGTGGTTCCAGAATTTCAAGGACTGAGATCCATAGTGTTGTTATGAGACAGGATAAAAATCCTGTCGCTCTCACCCCCCCTTTTGTTGCCTTCTTTTTGCTTCACCCTTGAATTCTTGCTAAATCAGTAAGACACAATCAATAGTGGGAGTGGGGAGGAAGACTGCTTAACAGTAGTTTAGGGAAGTTACTAAGGCTTACCAATAGTTTAGGAGTAGGTAAAAAATACATAACAAAAAGATTAATAAATGATAAGTGGTAGAAAGCATTAGACATTAAGTATAGTATAAGTGTGTAAGAAATCATAATAAACTGTTTGCTGTTTAATGAAATGTTAAAGGAGACAGAAGGAAAAAAGGGGGGAAGCAGAGGTAGTGGTGCTGAGAAGTCTGAGCTGCAGGAGCTCGTCCGCACTTCCCCAGTCTGCCTTCCGCGACCCCACCCTACTGAGAGGCCCACCCTGACATGGTGGCCAGAAAGATGTTAGGAGGAATGACTAAAACCAATGTGACTGGATGTCTGTGATTATTTTTATTGTATAGCCTGTAAGCATTTAAACAATACCTGCCTCTGCAATTTTCTGATCACTCCAACTCACCCACGATTGCATCAGCCCACATTATCTAAGCTGAACTCTACTGGTGGTCTGGGCTGCTCTCCACATTGGGGGAACAGCCGGCCGTTCGGTCTTGTCTTTAACAAAGACTTCCGAACTGGCACTGTATTAATTGAATTTGGGTCTTGATGTCTCACGTCCATCCTATAACAGGTATTCAAGGAGAGGCTGCCAGTTTTAATTCAGAAGGAGCAGAAAAGTTTGTGAACGGGGAAGGTTGCGTTTCCAACCAATTGTTCAATTGTGACTAAACAGGCTTTTACGTTTCTAGGTTTTTATTCTTTTTAATTTGATTAATTTATATTTTTATTTAAATATTATTAATATTTTACCTGAAAATCCAGTGTATTTATTTTGAAAATCATTTTGAAAATTTGAGTTTGCGAGACCCAGGAATGGATTGATCCAGTTTCTATTATTTTAAAGGTGAAAAACTGTCTTGTAACTTGAATGATCAGGAACTCAGAATGGGGTTCTGGAATGGATTAAGTTCAAATTCCAAAGTATCACTATTGTTTGGTGGAAGTGAAGTTTACCCTGAGCTCCTTAAAAGAAGACAGAGTTAGAAAGGCAGTTGGCTGAAGGTGGGGGAAGCTGTTCCCAGCAGAGGAAATATATTTTAGGTGAATAATTCCTTTTTAAAAAAATTCCTAAACTCTATAGACATAAGGTTTTGAAAACCTGCTTTTAAACTTTTTTCTCATAAAACACTGTTTATTCTCCTCAAATTTTAAAAAATACTTTTATTTTTAAAAATCACCTTTATTTCATCCCACTGAATAAATGTTATTAACATGTTGTTAAACTTTCATTTCATCTCTTGTATAGCAAGTTTTACCATATTTGTAATAATAGTGTACCCTCTTTCACTCCAATTTATATTTATTTATGTCATTACAAAGTTATTGTTGACATAGTTTTGACAGATAAGATTTTATCTTTTTTTTTTTTTTCACAGTTTTTGGCTGGAGCTGGGTTTGAATCCACCACTCCAGCATATGGGGCCAGCGCCCTACTCCTTCGAGCCACAGGTGCTGCCCTTTATCAAACTCTTTTTTTAATTTCAGAATATTATGGGATTACAAATGTTTTGGTTACAAGAATTGCTTTTGTACAGTTTGAGTCAACATTATACATATGCCCATAGCCCAGAGAGTGCGTGCTGTCTCCATTAGCTGTGAATTTACCCCTTCTCTTCTGACCCCTCCCACCTGCTTGCTTTCCTTTGAGTTTTGCTACCAAATATGTACACGGGTATTTTTCAACTGGTTCCAGTTTAAAAGTGAGTAGTACATGTGGTGGTTGTTTGTTCATCCTTGCAATACTCCACTTAGAAGAATTGTCAATTAATCATTAAATGTGGCATAGATGGTTCTTGCTAAATTCATAGGAATTGAAAATTTGTAGCCTAATTTATCTTATTCATTCTCATTTCTGGATGCAAAATTCTATGGTACTGATTCTCAATTCCCTATTTTAATCTTGATACACATTTGTCTACTCTTTTAATGTTAGTATTTGATTATAGCCATTTGCGATTGTAATTATAAACACTTATGAGGCAATAAACCATTATGCATATGTCTTGAAGTGACCGATTTAATTTCATATGTGGATGAATTCTTCAATAAACATTGTTTAAGTGACTATTTCCTGTTTCTCTTGGTAGATTTGGGGAACGGGTGATCCTGTACATATCCATATGTGTAAGATTATTTTGAGAGAAGGGAGAGAAAGAGAGATTAAGTTCCTTGTTTTTCTTTTGAGTACTGTGTTGATAATGATTAAATGGAAGAAGATAAAATCTGAGCTCCTAAAACTATAATTAAATGTCAAATATAACCATGAAATTTTTAGTTTAATAAAGTAACAGACTAATAGTACCTTAACTTCCTCTAACTTTCTACTAAAAGACCACAAAAGATATTTATGTAATGTTTATGTATCTGTAAACTAAATTATGCCTAGACTGACATTGTAGTTAGAAGAAAACGCATACACATACACTTTGTGTCTCCAAGAATTTTGCAACCTCAAAATAGCTAAAACCTTTGCATATATTTATTGATGACTTTTAAATAAATGCAGACCCCCAAATTTCTTATTTTTCTTTCCTTTTGCCTTCACATACCACAACTGTTATATCTACTTTAAGGAAATAAATTCCTTAACCTAAACAATTTCATTCAATTGCCAACAGCTATAAAATATCTGATATTTATCCTATGTGCATGCTAAAATATTAGCCTCTACAGTTTCATGGATACTGGCAAAGGATGGGAAACTTTTGGATCAGAAATGAAGAATACTTTATTACCGACAGCAATAACAGCCAGAGACTGTCAGCATTATTGTGCAAGTTTTTCTAATTCCAAAGAAGTGATGCGAAGAATGCAAGATTACAAAAAGAAGCTGATTAGTGGATTACATTATAAGAAAGAAACAGTAAAGTTAGGAAAAGAAATATTTTATAATGCAAACTTGTTCTTTGCTATGGATACAGACATTATCATTATTGTACCAGACATTAAACAAAATTTCCCTTTACGCCGGAGAAAGACACTGTCTCTAGCTAATGTCCAAATATTCTTTCAAAAATATAGTCTAGAACAAAAAGCAGTGCCTGACTTGCTATTTCATAATATATTTGTGGCACATTTTGGGCTTTATGTAATGAGAATTTTCATCATATAGAAAAGCACAGCGATATGATGGGGCCTCACCCTAAAATGCAAAAACACTGGACCCAGGGAGAATGGTCTTTCTGTGCTAATCTTTGCTGCATGAGCCTCTTACTGTTCTCCCCTTCCCCTTTCTTATTAATTCTCAAGTACCGAAGCTCAACACTCTCTCTGGCAAGGCCAGACCCCTCCAAATATCCATAAAAGAGAAAAAAATGGGAAAGGGCTAAAGATGTCCCTTTTTTTTTTCTGAGTATTATGTGTGTGTGCCAGAGGTGAAGTGGTGGGAGTAACCCAGGAATACCCACAAATTATCACTTTGCATTTATTGTACAAAAAAAGAGACAAATTTGTCAAATAGAAAATATAAGTCTATACAATAATGTCTAGAAAGAATTTTTCTATTAATTATAGTTTCAAGAAAAGGTATTTAGGGTGGCACCTATGGCTCAGCGAGTAGGGCGCCAGCCTCATATACCGAGGGTGGTGGGTTCAAACACGGCCCAGCCAAACTGCATAGAAAAATAGCCGGGCATTGTGGTGGGCGCCTATAGTCCCAGCTACTTGGGAGGCTGAGGCAAGAGAATCACCTAAGCCCAGAAGCTAGAGGTTGCTGTGAGCTGTGACTGCACAGCACTTTACCAAGGGTGACAATGTGAGACTCTGTCTCTACAAAAAAAACAAAACAAGAAAGGTATTTAGAAATATACTTTATAGTACAAAATACACACGTTATAGGCAAAAATAATGAAGAGTGAATATAAAGATATTGATGTAGTCATAGTATTCACCTCTAATTATTAGACCAAGAAAATACATCAGAAGAGGGACCGATCAGCAAATCCAGACTGCATCTGCCTACTGCTATGATGGGAGAGAAGCAGGACTGAATCTTGTTTAAGCACAAAACTCTGGGTACAGATCACTTGCTCCAATCCAGCATCTACCCCTCACTGAAACATGTCATATGTCAGTATCTTCATATGTAAAATGGCAGTGGAAATAGTACATGGGAGGATAAAGAGGACTGATAAATGCAAGTGGGTTGAGAACCACACCAGGGCAGAGAAACTGCTCAAAAAGATACTAGCTGAGCATCTCCAGGACCAGCCAATACGATCACAGTACGTCCTCTCTGATACCCCTCCTGTATGTATCTCAGCTACTCCACCCCCGGGGTTCCCAGGAAATCTCCATATTTATCCTGAAATTAAAAACTCTAAATATATGTGTATCTTGAGACTTAACTTTCTTAGAAGCTGTGTGCCCTGAAAAGCATTAAATCTATTGGGGTATTTTTGTTGTTGTTTTTTGTTTGTTTTTTTTGAGATAGAGGTTCATGGAGTCATCCTGGGGTTCAGGGTCGATTTCTCTGGTATCATAGCTCAGGTCAACCTCAAACTCTTGGGCTTGAGCAATTCTCTTGCCTCGTCCTCCCAAGTAGCTGGGACTACAGGCGCTTGCCTCAAGGCCTGGATAGGTTTTCTATTTTGTAGAGACTGTGTCTTACTTTGCTCAGGCTGGTCTTGAACTTTTAAGCTCAAGCAATCCACCAGCCTTGGCCTCTCAAAGTGTTAGGGTTGTAGTTGTCAGCCACTAGGCATGGCCAATCAAACCTATTGAAAAAAATGGCGAGAAAAAAAAAAAAAAGATTTGTGATACACGTTGAGTTTAAAGCAACAGAACTCTTGTTAACTAAGAGAGAAACATAATTTGCTTTTATTTAAAACCTCAATTCCATTTTTTTCCCAGTTATTTAAGAGGTTTCTTTTTTCTTAAAAAAATAAAAAACTTTTTTTTTTTTTAAGAGACTGAGTTTCTCTCTGTGGCCAGGCTGGAGAGCAATGGCTCAATCCTAGTTCTCTGCTGTCTTGAACTCAGGCTCAAGCAAACCTCTCAACTGAGGCTCTCTAGTATCAGGGATTACAGGCATGAACAATTGCAATTGGCTTTTAAACGTCTTAAGCTGAAATGTTTTAATCATATAGAAAAGCACAGTCATAAAATGAACCCTCACCCAGCTTGAACAACTAGACTGCCAAAAGGACCAAACTTGTTTCAGTAATATTCCAAGCTTCTCCCTCCAACATAAATTATCTTGTAAGAAGCCCTGGATATCCTACTTATTTCTTCCATATATATTTAAGCATGAGAATCACATCTAACTTGATTACTCTCTTTTATGTACTGATATACACTATATTATGCCTCCAGAAGGATATTCAGTGCTTAAATTTTTTATTTCAGAAATAAGATTTTTTCATGTTACTTCTTTGATATTTCTCTATTATATTTTCATTCTAATATTATTTATTTTTAAAGCTATACATAGATAAAATCCATGCTTTAATAAATGCTTGGATAGCATTTACTATGCACCAAAGACTGCTCTAAAAATTTTTAAGTGATGTTAAAATATGTATTATTCTGTATGCCTTAAATATCACTGTTTTAAAATAAATTTACAAGTATGTAAGTGGTTTCTTTTACTGTATTAGAGCATATATTTGTTTCATTCTTTTAGCAGTTGCATAGTACACAAGCCCACAGAATTTTTGAGTTAAATATTATAAGCTAAGATACTATGTCTACCTAACTTAGCATCATTTATGTATTAAATCAACAGAAAATCTTTATAAATACACAACTCAAAAAAATGTGCTAGTGAATATAAATTATTGAGAAAATTACCAAGTCCTCAGTCAGAAATAGACATCTCAATATTAACAATGCATTAACAAAAATAAAGTGGATGTTGGGACCAATAAAATTAAGGAAATGAATGAGATAACTTAATATTAAGTTACAGAAGGCATGGCATATTAACATTTTATTTTAATAAAATAATTATTATGGCCAGACTTGTAGTGGCTCACTCCTGTAATCCCAGAACTCTGGAAGGCCAAGGTTGGTGAATCACCTGAGCTCCTGAGCTCCTGAATTCAACACTCGCCTGAGCCAGAGCGAGACCTCATCTCTAAAATATAGCCAGGTGCCTGTAGAACCACGCTCTTCTAGAGGCTGAGGCAGGAGAATTGCTTGAGCCCAAGAGTTTGAGATTGCTGTGGGCTATGATACCACAGCACTCAGCATTCAACCACAGGATGACTCAGTGAGCCCATCCTAAAAAAGAAAAAAAAATGAAAAAGAAAAAAAAAAAACACTGGACTTAATGCTTTCCAGGGTACACAGTTTCTGTGTCAGCAATGACACCATGGCACCGGGGGTGACAAACTGAAACTCTGTCTCAAAAAAACAAAGAAAAAAATAACATATAAAAATAATAATTCTTGTCTAATATAAAGTTCTTGGTTAAATTAACAAAATATCCAAACTGGTAGATTTAGGCATATGAATTATACAAAATTATTTATTACACAGAAAGGAAGGAAAATATCTATTGTTTTAATTTTTGAAAATAATAAGTAAATACAGTTTTAATAACTCCCTTGAAATACTTGAAGTTAAAAAGAAAGAGGTTTAAGAAAAAGACAAATGAAATGTACAGCAAAAAAACAAAGGTATGCATTAAAGATGACATAAAACAATGGGAACAAAAAGCAATTGTAGAAGATAAATGTATGAGAAGATGACAATACCTATGTTGAAAAAGTATTTTTTAAGTGTATTAAAGTATAATATGAATGAGTGAAACATCTGTGTTAAATTTGGATCACCTTGATTAAAGAAAAAGGCTGTTTATAAAATCTATATATTGTCACAAGTGATATAGATGATACAAAATAATGCAAAAAATATAAAAATTAAAAGTATGTGCAAACATACATCAACCTACCATGGGTTAAAAGGAAGTGAGAGTAACAATGCTAATATCATTACAAAGTAGATTTAACATAAAAGTAAATGTGAAAATATACTTTATATATATAATTCAAAAATCATTAAACTGTGTGACCTGAATAACTCAGAATCAAAATGTATATTTAATGACTATTAAAATGTGGTAACTATAATTAATGATAACATTATATATTTTAAAACTTCTCTGAATATAAATCTTAAATATTCTCACCACAAAAAAAATATAACTATGTGAAGTAATGGATATGTTTATTAGCTTGATTTTGGTAATCACCTCATAACATACACATTTATCACAGATGATGATGTTATATACTATAAATATGTACAATTTTTGTTTGTTAATTATACTATACCTCAATAAAGTTTGAAAAAATAAAATAAAAATCAAGGGAATTTGTAAATGTTTGCAATGCCAAAAATTTCATACAGTGTAAAAAAGAAAAACTTGAAAAATTTATATAATTCATAGGACAAGATACAAATCTTCTATTAACAAAGAATCCTTACATATGATTAAGAAAATAATAAATTAATTGTTTTAATGATCAAGAATATGACCAATAAATATACAAAGTTTCAGTTTATAGCAATAAAAATCATAAATGAAAATAGCAATGTAATTCATTTATTGTCTGTCAAAGAGACAAAAGTTAAAAAGTGGTAAAGTTTCAGTTTTATCAAGAATATAATGAAACAGAAGTCTAAATTCATCTCCAATGAGTTTTTTTTTTTCTTTTTTTTTTTTTTGAGACAGAGTCTCAAGCTGTCACCCTGGATAGAATGCCATGGCATCACAGCTCACAGCAACCTTCAATTCCTGAGCTCAAGTGAGTCTCCTGCCTCTGCCTCCCAAGTAGCTGGGACTATAGGCGCCAGCCACAAAGCCCAGCCATTTTTTGGTTGCAACCGTCATTGTTGTTTGGCAGGCCCAGGCTGGATTCGAACCCGCCAGCTCAGGTGTACATGGCTGGCACCTTAGCCCATTGAGCCACAGGCGCCGAGCTCCCAATGAGTTTTTTAATTGCTATAACTTCTCTAAGAGACAATTTGGCAGAACATATTATGTATAAAGTAACATTAAAATTTCTGCAATTTTATTAATTGTGTATCTGAAAATTTACCTTTAAAAATTATTTTTCATTTCCTCAAAAGTATATGTAAATTAATATTCATCAAAGAGTTATATATAAGATCAGAAAAATAAGCAAAGAAATTAATTTTATAAAAAAGGATATTAAAATATGCCATCTATACAATGAAATTGCATATAACCATTAATACATCTATGAATAGACACTTTTGTTGGCAAGAAAATCTTTATCATAATTTGTTAGCAACAAAGGCATGTTATAAACTAATGTGTAAACAAATTTTTGTGAGTATGTGTCTCTGTGTATGAAATAATTGAAAAAAAGATGGAAAATGTTAGGCTTAACGGAGAGAAACACTATTAAGATGACATATTTAACAATTATTGACAGCTCATTATAGGATATATATATATACATCCTATAAACTTTACAGAAAATAAATCTAATTTTAAATGTCCTTGAACCATATCATATATGCTACAAAATATTATTAAATATTTTATGAAGGAACTATAGAGTGCATATTTTATGAACGCAATGCTATAAAACTAGTATAAGACGTTACAATATTAGTGGGATCAAGCAACAACCATCATAATAAGAACTATTTGAAATTTCTCAAATGGAGATAAGAACTACAAAGAAAAATAAAACAAGGATGAGGTGGAGGAAAAAACTGTTCTAAATAGAAGTTTTCCCTGAGATGACATCTGAATAAGATATATACATATATGTATTTTTATAAGGATACAACTATATATGTGTGTATTTATATATATATATATATATTTTTTTTTTTTTTTTGTAGTTTTTTGCCAATGCTGGGTTTGAAGCCACCACCCTCGGTATATGGGGCTGGCATCCTACTCACTGCACCACAGGCACTGCCCTTTTTTCTTTTTTTTAAATGTAGAGACAGAGCCTTACTTTTTCACCCTTGGTAAAGTGCTGTAGTGTCATAGCTCACAGCAACCTCCAGCTCTCGTACTCAGGTGATTCTCTTGCCTCAGCCTCCCAAGTAGCTGGGAATACAGGCACCCACAACAATGCCCAGCTATTTTTTTTCTATTGCAGTTTGGCTGTGGCCAGGTTTGAACCTGCTACCCTTGGTATTTGGGGCCAGCGCCCTACTCACTGAGCCACAGCCACTGCTCCTGTGTGTGTATTTGTATATTTCTATAAGGACACAGATGCAAATATATATATATACACACATATGTATGTATCTCAGATAGATAGAATAGATAGATAGATAGATGTGAACTGGAAGATCATTCTAGGCTGTGGGAACAATAAATGCACAATCTTTGGGGAAAATGAAAATTAAGAGAAATACAAAGTACTTCAAACCTAGTAATAAAAGTGGAATAAGGTATTGACTATGCTAAAAACGAAAAAAGAACTCAAGGAATTAGGATTTTTAAAAGTTCTATATTCAGATAACTAATAGAATAAAAACCCACCAGGACCATATTATTTTTTTATGTGGTATTATTAGCTCCCAAGGGCTACACTGCACATGAAAAAGTACATATGTGGTTAAAATATAGTATTATAATAAACAAGGGATTATCTCCTTTAGGAAATATTCTAAATTGGCTTTAAGAAAAGACACTATTTCAGCTGAGACATCAAATGCAGAGAGGTTTCCAAAGCAGATACGGGAGTAATGTCAATTCAGAACAGTATTAAAACCCAAGAAGACGCAGAGACATGAGGAATCACGTATGTATCTACTGTTACCTAGAAGTTAAATATAGGAGATGTGAGATGGGTGTCATTATACATAATTAGGCATCTTTTAAGGAATGGAACAGAGGATTTTTAAGCAAAAAGTAACTTTTGTGCCAACAAAAGTTTAGTGTATAGTTTAGGAAGATGTATGGATGTTTGATTGAAGACAAAGGAAAATAAGACAAGACAGGGCTAACGAGACAGGATACAAGCTTATATAAATGGTTTTGGTGAGAGATGATGAAGTATGACCTGAAGCAGTAACAAAAAGAATATCTGAGAATACAGAACTTCTGTACATTTTTGTTGGGAATGGAAATTTGTACAGCCAATATAGATAACAGTATGGAGGCTGCTCAGAAAACTAAAAATAGAACTACTATATGATCCAGCAATTCCACTTTTGGGTACATGTGGATAGGAAATCAGTACAACAAAGTGTTACCCGCATCCCATGTTTGTCGCAGCACGATTCACAAGAGGCAAGATATTAATATAGTATCAACTAAAATATCCATCAAGAAATGAATGGAAATAGACAATGTAATACACATACATACACACAATGGAAATACTACTCAGACGTAAAAAAGATGAAATCCTTCTCATTTGCAGTAACTTTGTTGGAACTGAAGAGTGTTAATGTTAAGTAAAATTATCCTGCCTAGAAAGATAGTGTGTGCTCTCACTCACAAGTAAAAGCTAAAGAAGTTGATCTCATAGGGAGAAAGACTAGAGCAATGACTATCAGAGGCTGAAAATGGTGGGGAGGCCGATGAAGAGAAGTTGGTTGATTGGTGAAAACCTACAGTTAGACAGGTGGAATAAATATCAGTGTTAAGTAGCACAGACTATACTTCATAGTAATTTATTGTATATTTTAAAATATTTAGGGGAGAAGATCTGAAATGTTCCAAACACAAAGAAATGAAAAATGTTTGAGATGATAGATACGCTAACACTGATGTGATCATTACACATTGCATGCATATATCAAAATATCACATGTACCCCCATAAATATGTGTCATGATTATGTATCAACAAAAATTTTTTAAAAGGGTATCTTCATTAAAAGTCCTTACCCACCTATGTGTGTTTGAAGTGTCACTTCTACCAGCACTATTGTGATCTCCATGTGTGAAAATAGCCTCTCCTATAAATGTTCTTTCCCAAGGAAATCCTCCTTAAACTTTCAGATCTGAACAAGTCATCATTGAAGGAATTCAAGATACTACTCAGCCACTTTACACAACTCTATGCCATTCAACCTGTTTAACAACCTCTTGTTTTCTAGCATGTTCTTGAGTAAGATTAGACAACCATTTGAGAGGACACTGACTACATAACCAAGATCCTTATTTATTCCCACTGCTGGAACTTGAGTCCTGGATCTGTGCACAAACATCCATAAAGAATCCTTGGCCTCATGTTGTATTTGATAAAATAAGGCAACCTTATGATGTCAAAATATCGCAGTTCTGTAGTGGGAGTATACTACTATAATCAAATATGTTTAGACATGCTTTGGTTACTAGACATTACTCATGATTTATCCTTCTATTCATGCTGATTATCTAATGATTAGTGTTTTAAGAAGGACTACGGCACTGCCTTCGAGTAATTGATCATCCTGTTCACATAATCTTCAACCCGAAACAATCTTAGCCCAGAATGTCCCTACACAGGCATTGGGAGAAAATAAGCTATGTGGGGGGATAGTTCATTAAATAGAGACATTGCGCAGGAAATTCAAGAATCAAAGGGTAGGACTAGATAACCTCGAATGTCCCTTCCAGCTCTCTGATTTTGTGATAAGCTATCTGTCTTGCAAAATAATAAAAATTTTACTCTTGGGCATGGTTGAAAATATATCTACATATATCACTGCCATGATTTTACCAGAAACAGCAATTGCACAAGCTGTGACCAACTCAACACGCTGAGGGATTTAACATGATATACGACCAAACTCATTGGACTAGACTACTTTATTGCATTCCCCATTTGCGGCAGGCTGGTTGTCAACAGCTGAGAGTATGCTAAAGCTACTTTAACCAGAAAGCATTACAGAAGCAGAAATACGTGTAAAGGCATTTGTAGAAATCCCTCTTTCCCAATTATCCCTCCTTTTGGCCTTTGACATATGCCCAAGTTCCCTAATACAAACCTTATTTATTTCACTTTAATTTGAATATTTGGTTTTTTTGAACTTTGTTGTAAAAATTTCCACTTCCACTATGCAAGGAAATTGTTTTTCTCTTTCAATGCAATTTTTATTATTATTACTGATATACACATACTTACTTTTAGAAAGGTCAAATATAATAAATGTATTTTTAGAATATAGCTGTTCCCTCTCTTTCCTTCCCGAAGCTGATCTACATTCCCCAAAAGTAAACACTTTCCGCTCTTTTGGTTGTCTCTTCTGGTATCTAGTTTTATGTAATATTCTTATTAGGCTTTTTCTCATCTTTTTCATTTTAGGTATGACCTAATTGACTTCCTACTAAGAAAAATGAGAACTTCGCCATCTTTCCTTTCTTCTTCCCCACATACAAATTTTCTGTAGCTATCCTGCAATGTCTATACCTGTGTCTATAATATCAGGATTAGTACTCACAACTACCTTTCATTTACAATATTTCACTTGCCTTGAAAGTATTCATTTTCTTATTTTTACATGTAATTATTTCCCTGTCTTCATTCCTCAACTCTCAAACATAGGTATGAATGAATCTTGTCTCAATACATGTATAGATACAACAAGGTCTTGTGAGATCAATTTTCAAATAAATGTTTTTTATCTTCCATATCTTCATTTTAAAACATCATTGGTAGTTATGATTCTTGTACATTCTGGTAATCTGCAGAGGGAATCAGTTTGCTTCCAAATCTCCCTTACTTCCTGATCCACCTCTTGCTTATACCAACTGACTTTGTTTCTAGCTTTCAAAATGTTGTCATCTCTTTATTTTTCCTTTTTCCTATTCCTTCTTTACTTAAGCCTTTTAAAAATCTAAGTTAAGCAAAAATCTTGAGGGTTTTTTTTTAATTGCAGAGTTATTTTCATTACAGATCTTTTACCTAATGTAGGAGATGTCTCTGTCATGCCATAATTGCACATTTTCTATGGCAAGACTGATTTTGTATCTTTCAATGACAGCCATTTTCTTACAGCAAAATATATTAGTCATTATTTCTTGATTTTTCATGAGCATAGGTAAAAGAAAACAATTTTATCTATCATCCATAACAATTAAACGTCCTGTTTACAAAAAGAAATGAATGAAATTCAGCACTTTACCAGTATTAATTAATCAATTCACTTGATCTTCACAGTGACACTAAGACCTCAGTGTTTTCACACAACTGTTTTCCTTTCTGTTTAATAAAAATGTTTACAGTCTCTAATAGTAGAACTCATGGTTCATTTAAAACATGAATATTAAGAAAAATACACTAAATTTATACATATTGAATTTCTTGGATGATAAATAGTATATTGTCTCTGCTATTTTAACTGTTGTTCTACTATATGCCAGAGTTAGTAAAGTGAGGTGGTTTAAGCCCTAGCACTGTGGGTGATTAGCTATCTAATCCATAGTTATGTATATAGGCTCTCCATTTCAGACTACTTATCTTTAATATGAGGTTAATGACTCTTATCTCACAGTATTATAGTAGGGATACAAGAAATTAATCTTACGTGAATGGCATGTGGAATCATATGTTCCATAGATATAGAAAATATTTGTCATTACCCAAACTATTGACAAACCTCATAATAGCTCTTAAAGGAAGTTACTATTTTGCACTTCCTATATCAATAAGAAAACTGAGCCTAAGGAGAGTATACCCTATCCCCTAACTCCATTGTTTCTAGAGGAAAAATGTTTGGAGTGCTCCACAAGTTTCAGAAGACTTGAATAAGATATCATTTGCAAAGCTGTTTACTCATAATATTCATGTCAAAGAAAGAATATGGAAATAATAGGCTTTAAGGTTTAGCAGACCCCAGCTTTTCTGCTCTCAGCAGATATTCTGAAAAACATACAGTTCTAGAGATCAAGACCAATTGATATAAAAAATGTATTATTTAAAATTATTTTGAAGAACTCCTCACAATAGCCAAGATGTGGAAACAACCTATCTTTCTATCAAGTGATGAGTAGTTAAAGCATATATGGCGCAGGCTAGGCACGGTGGCTCACCCCTGTGATCCTTGTACTCTGGGAAGCTGAGACAGGTAGATTGCTTGAGCTCAGGAAGTCAAAACCAGACTGAGCAAGAGGGAGACATTGCCTCTCCCCAAAATGGAAAAATTAGTTTGGCATTGTGGTGGGTGCTTATAGTCCCAGTTTCTCAGGAGGTTGGAGCAAGAGGATCACCTTACACCAAGAGTTTGAGGTTGCTATGAGATATGGTGATGCCATGGCACTCTAGCCAGGGCAACAGAGTGAGTCTCTGTATCAAAAAATTTTTTTTAAAAGTAAATATGGTATGTAAATATATACACATATGCATATACATACACAATTAAAATACAGCCATAGAAAAGTACTAAATTCTACCATATGGGACAACACACATGAAACTTGAGGACATTATGCCAAGTGAAATAAGTCAGGCACAGAAAGACAAATACTACATGATCTCATTTAAATAAGATAACTAAAATAATCAAATGCATAAAATAATAAATTCATAAAATAAAAATTCTGGGGTGGGGTGAAAATGAGTAAGTACTAATCAAAAGGATAAAGTTCCAAATCGGAAAGTCAACTGGCCCTAGAGATGCACTGTACAAAAGTGCACCTGGAGTCAACAGGACTGCCTTGTACTTCAAAACTTTTTCAAAGGGTAGAACATAAGTTAAGCATTCTTACCAAAATAAAATATTTCTAATATGAATGCTTAAGGTTATTTTTGAAACTGAAATTCTATTTTTTAGTCATACTGACACATGCTTAAACATACATTATATTATATAAAAATCATGTGTGGTCTACTTTCCCTGGTCTTAGACTCACCTGTTGCTGTTCATACCTGCGATGCATTATTTCACTCGCCTGGACCTTCACTAGTTAGTCTAGCTTTCACAGTGCTTTAAAACAAACTGTTCTCTCAAACTGGAATATCACTCTCATATTATTCTTTACCTAGCAAATGGCTAAAGATATTACAGCACCTTCAGGCTCGAAATTTCACCCTCACTGCTTAATACTGCGCACTTAAATACCTCACAATGAATGTTTGTTGATTAATAACCAATGACATTGTAAAATCAGCCACTTCCCAAGATTATCCTTTTTCCAAAGATAGGAGATCCATTTAAAAAGAAAAAATAGACATGGTGAAGTGAGAGCAATTCAGTAACAGCGTCTCCCCCTCTACCCTTCAATATTTTGTCATACTGTCCAATGGAAAATGTGCCTGTTATAAATCAAGGTGTATGTTTTCCATTCCGCTATTCTCTTCCTTTTACGGGAAGAAAGAAAAATCATCTTTTTATTATTAAAGAAGTCAAAGTGTTCTTCTATCTGAAATTATTTTGATTTGTTCTCTCAGATTCTTGAAGTAAAGGAAGAGTGAGGAGGGGAAAAAGTCATATTTTTACAGAAATATGATTGAGAAGAGCTTTGTATCCCATAAAAGTTCTTCAAAGTTCCGAGTAGCTCTTCCATAACAAAAACCTGACAGGAACATGATCTCTTTTGCTATGTGCCTAACTGACTATATAAGAACAAATTTTTTACTTAGTAAATGCTTAGAGGGAAAAGTCATCTTCACTCAGCTTTCATAGTTAACCAATTGTCACCGTTCTACACAGTCTTATAAACAAGCAGATGAGACAACTGGGATTCATTTTAGACATCATTAGAAAAGAGCTGAGATGGACTTAGTGAAATTTTAAAAGTCGATGCTTAATCGACACAAGCCAAAAGAGAAACCAGTACTTTCCTCTGACAAACAAAATATCAGTTCCAGGACAATTATTGTAAAACAGCGTTGACTCTATAACTCCCAGCACACTCAGACAAAAATTTACCACTAAAGTCTAATTTGATTTCCATATCAGGCAATTAGTGTACTATTAAAAATTCATGGCAGGGTCAATCTCCTGTTGATTTGCATAATTAAGTTACCTTCTTTTGGAATTAAGGGAGTTTTGTATTCATTTCTAGGGCAGACATTTGTAGGGTTAGAAAGATTGTTTTTTATATCATAAGCCAAAGTATCCATGTCTGTATTATTTCTTTTGCCTTTTAATCTTTCATAAAGTTCAAGCTGTCACATTCCGGCAAGAGATATTCAATTCATTTTATTCCCTTTTTTGCTCACTCCCTTTCTTGTGCTCTCTCAGAAATATCTGTAAATAAAGAGTTATTTCTTAACACATGCTGAAAGCATACTAGTGCTTTCTGAGGAGGGCCTTGGCGGCCTGTCACCAAGGGAGAAGAATAAACATTAGTGAAAACCAAACCTCATGAGGTTCATAAAATTGGTTAGATAAGGAGGCAAAGTGTTTTCCAGATTGTACTTAAGTCTCTTGAGTCCACAAAGTTCAACCAAAACCTTCCTCTTTCAATTTTTTGTTAATTCTTTTGCAAGTAAAGAACAGTTTCTTGTGGGAATCTGGTGCTCTTGATTTGGATCTTAGGCAAACACCGATAATTCAGAAATATAAATCATCTTTTAAAAGGTTAAACATAGTGATTACACAATGGGTTGTTTCTGTTTGTTCTTCGTGTTTATTACCCAGCATCTGCTGATATCCAGGCAATGTGAGAAATAGCAAGCCTGCCAAATTGACTGTCTGGAGAGTAAGTTAAGTGAAAAAGATTATATATTTAAAAAAGTGTACCTAGGAGCCCAGATGGGCACCTCCTGGGGAGATGAGATGGTCCATTTGCAGAGGATGACTGCTAGTTCTGTGTTACTAGGTAGACCATTTTTGTTTTTATGTCTGTATTGTCTAAACCACCTCCAGGAAAGAAAAAGTTAAAAGAAATGCTATTAAAAATGTTCAGTGCTGTTAAACTGTTTAAATCTATATCTCTGACTTAGCCAAACATTTCTAGCACCAATGCATAGTATGTTTTGAATTAATTTTTCTGAAGAAAAGAAGGAAAGAATGGAGGGATGTATATTTATTCTAAAGTGAGTTACTTCATTTTGAAACTCACAAAGTTCTTATGTAAATTATTTTTAGTTATTTCAAATGTTGGCGTGGATGTGGAGAAAGGGGAACACTTCTACACTGTTGGTGGGAATGCAAACTAGTACATTCCTTTTGGAAAGCTATTTGGAGAATACTTAGAGATCTAAAAATAGATCTGCCATTCGATCCTATAATTCCTTTATTGGGTATAT
>CAUYON010203397.1:0-14434 GCA_963573935.1 Arctocebus calabarensis | reverse complement strand
TTTTTTTTTATAATTTTATTGAATCATTCTGTACATTGGTGCAATCATAGGGCACGATTCATATACATTCAGAAATGTTTTGATTGTACTGTTACAGATAGCCTTCATGGCATTTTCTTGATCACTATATAAAGACATTGATACTCTACATTTACTAAGTTTCACCAGTACCCTGCTAAGATGCACCGTAGGTGTGATCCCACCAATTGCCCTCCCTCCACCCGTCCTCAGCCCTCCCCTCCCCTCCCTTTCCCTTTTCCCTGTATTCTTGTGCTATAATTGTTAAGAAGCTTTTTATGTGAGGATTCTGCCCATCCATCCTTCACTTCATTAATTCACAGTAATGTATTTAATTAAATTAAATAGGTAATTATTGAGGCTTTTCAAGATTCTTTATGACTAGTGATATTACAAGTTATTTTCCTCATAAGGCAAACATATAGGTCATCTAAAAAATGTTTGTGTACAAGGGTAGGTGCATCATAAACTTATATCTATATAATACAAAAGTATGCTGGCACTAATGATGCAGATGTTCATTTTTTCCCTACTGCAATAAGTCAGAATAGAAATAGAGGGGGTTTTTGACATTCCCTTTTCTATACAATACTGGCTCATAATCATAAAGCTCTGACTCCACCTGCACCACTCCCAGATAACTGTTGCCTTGAGGGGTCTTAGAAAGAAATAATTTCTATGGAAAGTATGTAATCTGGAAAATGACCTGCCAGGCCACTCCCCCCACCAAAAAAAGGAAAAGTATTACCCAGATCATGATAAAGCTGTCGTTGCTGGGACTAGTATAACATGTAACATGCTTTATAGTTTCACAGCTCTTTCAGCAGAGCCAGCAAAATGAAGCTTAACTTCTTGCCACATTAGCAGTCATCTAAACCTGTGCAATGGCAACAGAGTCTAAGCCAGTAAGCACAAAGCTGTTCAGTAATGCTGTAATGCCATTGGAAATCGCAGTTGCTAAAATTAAACTGACACTTGGCAGAAATTATCATAACTTTTCATCACAGCCACATGACAGACAGAAAGAGTGCATGGCACAGGCAGAGGTAAGCAAAGCTGTGCCCCCCAAGAGGGACCAACATCTGAGGCCATACAAAGAAAGTTTTGAGAGGAATCTAGCATTGGAAACTGACCATCACACAATTGCCAGTCTCCTATCTCTTTGCAGGGACTCAGAAATTCTCGCTGCTCAAGTTCACACTCTTCTCTTTGCCTTCTGTCTTCGTTTTTTCACCAAAGAAGGGAGGAGGTACTCAACGTTGGGGGAGGCTCTATTTTATCATCTTCCAGAGTGGGTTTTATCACTCTCCTCCCCACCACCTTCAGGATCAAGGGACACTCCTTTATAGCTGAGAGGTAGCACTCCGTAACTGGCAGAAGACCACTTTTAAGGCAATGAGAAGACACTCCTCTCCCCTGGGGCCCAGATTACCACCTCTGTTCTGGCAATGTTTTGTTCTAATCTAAAGCATATGTTAGCTTGCTCACTACACAGCTTAGGAGTCCAATGCAATTAAAGAGTTAAACAAATTCCATGGAAACAAGAACAGGGAAGACTCCTGGTGTTGTGCAGGTGCAGAATTACAGCCTGTCACTGCTCTTCAGGCCACAGTTTCCCAAGCCCCTGCACGGGGTCTCAGAGATAACATTAGGGTCTTCTTGCCTTGCCGTTTAAAAAAAAAGTGAAAGAAATGAATGAATTTTCAATTTTCTCAGTGTATAACTGAGCACACTGTAGGTACTCAGTAGATGTTTGTCTAATAATCAAAATGGCTTTTAAAAGATTTCATCAGAGTCCTTTCCCAACACTGAAAGCCCCAGTCTGATTTAAGCTTTCCAAGTCCTTAGATGGCCGACCATCTAACATAATAGTAAAAGTATCTATTATGACTCTTTGTGGGGGGAAAGCTGGAGCTCTACATTCTAACTAAGTCACCTTATTCAATGGCACAAATTCACATAGTTTAAAAGTCCTAGAATAATAATACAGGTGAACACATACAATCAATCAAAGCAAAGTGAAAATGAAGGAATATTTATTTTTTTTCTTAGCCAATAGAAGGAAAGCCCAAGGTATGTAAAACATACACAGCAGTATATTTTGTTCTTTCTTTTTTATTTAGTCACAATACAACAGTACAACAGGGGTCAACCCAGTTCAGTGGAAGTTGTTTAAACTACACCTGCTAAAAGGATAAACCTGTAAAACATTTTTGTAGCCCAAATCAAATTAAATAAACCAAAGAGAAGGCAGAAAAGCCCTTTTAAATATCTCAACAACCACATTTCCATGCGCCAAAAGGAAAATGCAACATAAAAATTTCCAGTGAAAAGAAAATTCCAGGAAAATTAGGTTATACATTTAACAGGTCCCACTGTACTATTCAATTGACCACTTGCACACCATGATCACTTATCCATGCTAACATCTGTGATTTTGAAACCTGTGAGATTAAAACTTCACTGCATTGCTGGGGCTGGTAAATGCAGGCATATTCTATGCAATAATCTTCAGTTTCCTCTCCTACCAAACTTACCAGTGGCTCTCTCCTAATGCAGCCAGAACTGCCAGCCCTGGCACACAACAGCAGTTGGTCACATGGATTTAGGGCCACCAACAGTTTGTACATCCACGTTACTGGTACAGAAGACAGAAAAGTTTCTAGTCTTCTTTCTTGGATAAAGCTGATCATCTGATTTGTCAACGCTTTGTTCAGAAATATAAAATTCATTAAGTTTCCCCCAAAAAGAATATTATTCATATAATCTGTCAAAATATTAACAAACTGAATCATGTTAACATGAAGCATAGTGGTTTGGAAAATTAATTCTAAGAATAGACCACAACTATACAAGATTGAAAACAGACCCAAAATACTAAATGTTAAGAGTCCCAAAACTTTGAGGCAAAAATGGAATCATTCTGGTTTACAAAGTAAATTAGGCACAGTACAAACCTATCACAGGTGTTGGTTTATACTCACTATTTCAATTTAATGTTTTGAACAAAATTTAACAACTAGTTTTAAAAACTGCTAATACATGGCATGATAAAAAAAATTAAAAGTAAACTAACAAACCTTTAGTCTTTAAAAAAACAACTTATCTGAAAGTGTACCTTTTTCCTTTTTACTTTTACTGACGACTTTAAGGTGGTGTTGGCAACAGTCCAGCCCAGCTGGGATTTTTAAGCTTTCCCCTCCCTCGTTCTACATCAGTTCTTTAAAAAGCTCCAATCTCCGTCCCCCAAGGTCTATAGGGCTTGCCAAGATTTGCTGCCTGCGTGGGTGCCGAAGGGCTCAGTGCATTGGGAGAGAGTAAGTGAAAGGACCCGAAAGAGAAGGGGAAAGCCGACAGAGAGGCCACCGAGGAGAGCAGAGGAGGCGAAAGTTTGGAGGCGGAGGTGACCACGGGGAGCACCGGTCCAAGGCTGCCGCTAGGGGGCGCTCGCAAGGCAGGCGCCTCCGGATGTGCCGAGGCCAACCTGCCTTGGTGGTGGGGTTCCGTGGGCGAGGCTGTGGTGCCAGTGTTCCCGTGGCCGTTCTGGGGCAGCAACAAAGGGTGTGCGATGTGCGGGTGATGTCCGAAGGCGCTCCCCCAGGGAATATGTCCAAGGCCCGTGTGGGCACCGCTGGCAGCTTCCCGCTGGGAGGCGTAATTGTTGAGATGTGAGACTAGTCGAATTCGAAGTGGGTCAGAAGCATCTAGTCCTTCAATGATGCTCAGGTAACGGGCAACTTCTGCCAGGCATTCCCGAAACCCCAAACTCCGGTAGTCCATAGCAAGGGCGTGAGCATCAAAATAGCCTGAGGAAAAGAACAAAGGAAAAACCTCAGGGCTTTGCTTATTTCCCATATTTCTTCAATTCCCAAGGCATTTTTTTTCCCTTCCTCGGAAATTCCTACATCCTTAAGACAGGGCACTCACCAGTTCTTCCAAAAGTCCAAATATTTTGAAGTCTACTGAAATTTTTGCAGATATCAATATGAACAGAATGTGTTTGCTAATCCAAGTTCAAAGTCCAATTATAAGTGCGGAGCAGAAATTGGAATTATACCCTACCAGCAGATGAAACTATGTTCATTCCTTTAATGTTTCCCCTCAACAACAACAAAAAATACATCAAGGAGAGAGAAACCACAGAGCAGTGAAATTCATTAGACACACAGATGTAAGTTATCATCGTGGAGCTTTTAGGCACTTGGTCCCCAGTAAAGCATTTTCCTGCTGGAGACAGACACACAGACCTTGGTCTCCAGTTAGGTTTTCTCTACTTAACCACAAAAGGTTTCCTTCCTCAAGAGTAATGTGGCAGCTCATTTTTTAAATCCTATATACAAAATTAAGGCCACATTAAAAAGAAAAAGCTCTTCCTCAAAATAGCAATGGACAAATATGAGAGCTACCTGATCTGAATCAGGGCTGTCACAACTTCAGAGGATTTCAAAAACAACAGGCATTTTTCAAAAGCTGCACTAGCTTAATTTGCCAAGGTCTAGGGTGATGGATTCACAGGAGAAAATTCTATGTGTATCTAAAAATGTACTGACAGGCAACTGTACACAGCACCAGTCGTTTTCTTCCCACCCACAAAGAAAAATCAGGCAGCTACTGCACCAATCCTGGCCTGCAAGATTCTGTGTTCTGGACCCCCACCACTCAGAACCCCCAGAGAACAAGTGAGATGTACCTTTCCCTCCTGCGGTGTGCAGCATTTTCAGGTGATCCACGGTCATCTGCAAGATCTCAGCTTTTTCTAGCTTAGCAGATCCCTTAAGAAAATGGCAAAATAATGATTTGGCACAAGTTCCTTTGGGGATTAAAATACACATATTTATACACAAGATACACATATTTTACAGATATGTATCTGTACGTTTTAAACTGTGGAGTAACGCAAAATGAGTTGTCTTCACGAAATTTTTTGACATCTGTACAAATTCATCTCCTAGGCACAAGCATCACAGCTATTTTCTAAAAGAGACGCGGTTCAGAAGGTGCATAGAGCTACGCTGAAAGCTCTACCTACTTTCTCCATTACCTGCTTCTCAAAAGCACTGGGTACCAATCTCCTTAGCTCAGACAAACTGTTATTGATCCGGTCTCTTCTGCGCTTCTCAATTATCTGTAGGAAGCGAGCAAAACAAAGGAGGACATTTCCATTACCACTGTAAATTTCAAAGATAAGAAAAGTGTTCTCTTAGTTAATTAATAACAAAAAGAAAGGAGTATTGTAAAGAGACTCACGCCTCTCCTTCGTTTCCTGGCCAAAATTTGGGAAGATGTAGTTGGGGACATGGAACCCAGAGCCGAACTCAAGTTTCTGGAAGGAGAAGGGGGGAAAAAATACCGCCGTTAAGCTAGGAGGTGATCTAAGATGTACCCCCCATTTCCCCCCTCACTCAGGATGTTTTAGCAACGTGGGCTTGAAAGCGCCTTGACAGTCCCTCACCACAGGCAGTGGCCAGCCCATGACGCGCAGAGGTCAGCGCAGGGCACTGGCGCACCCCAGCCCTCGGCTGCTGTCACCACCTCGGCCGGCCAGCGCCCGCCTCCCGCTCTGGCTCCACTCCGCCGTGGTCCACTCACCCACTCTCGTCCGCACTCTCCTTCTCCACCTCTATGGTCTCATCCAGCTCGCTGTCGGAAGAGCTGTAGTCAGCGTGAGTTCGCTTCATGCTGGCTGTGCTGGGGCTCCAGGGGAGGGTCGGCGCGGCGGGCAGGGAGGAGTTAACAGCGGTGCCTCTCCGCGCTCTGCTGCTCGCGTTCCGCACACACTGATCCCGCTCACGCTCTGCCTCCGGTTAAAACTCAACCATCCCTTTCCCACGCTGAGCCCCTTCCCAGGGCCCTGGGGAGGGCGGGGGAGTAGGGAAGGGGGGCGAGGAGGCGGGGAGGCGGGGGCGGCAGCTCCCAGGCAACAGCCTCCCGCCGACCAATCAGGCTTTTTGCACCGCTGATTGACAGCCGCTTAGAGGCGGGGCGGGGGCTAGGCCGAGGGCCTGGGCTGACCGCGACCCCGCCCTCCGCACCCGCCCCTGCCCGGCGGCGGTGCGTCCGCTCCGCAGGGGCTCCGCCGGGCTCCACTCTAGGGAGAAGGAGGAGGCGCAGGCGGCTGTGGGCCGGCGGGGGGGAGGCGCGGGAGGCCGGGCCGGGACACAAGCCCGCCAGCGGCCGCGGCCCCGCCCCACCCCGCGCGCCCGGATTGGCCTGGCCGCGCGCCAGGGCCGCGCCTGCAGCGCCGCCGGTGAGCCGCACGCGCCGCAGGCCGTGGGAAAGTGCCGGCGCCGCGGCCACCAGCCAATCCAGGCGGCTGGCGACGGCGACGGCGGTCGCGCTGGCGGCGGCGGCGGCGACGGCGCTGGGCGTCCGCATGAATGGAGAAGAATGGGCAGGCCGGGAGCCGGGCCGCGCAAGGGCGCGCCGGCGGGGGCTGGGCGGCCGCGGGCCGGGCCCCCGGTGTGAACCTGTAATCGGAGCCTGGGCGCCGGCCGGCTCCGGAAGCTGCCGCCCAGCGCCACCGTAAATCTCGCCTGCGTGGCCGCCTGTGCCCTGCGGCGGGAGGCGCGCGCTGGTGGCGGGGCGGGCTGGGTGCACCTGGCCCGGCCGCGCGCCAGTCGCTCCACTGAGCCTGCGGGGAACCGAGAGAGGCGCAGCCCGTGCACTGGGAGTGTCTAGGGTGGCCACCAGCCCACGG
The DNA here is from genome assembly GCA_963573935.1 of Arctocebus calabarensis. Taxonomy (NCBI): domain Eukaryota; kingdom Metazoa; phylum Chordata; class Mammalia; order Primates; family Lorisidae; genus Arctocebus; species Arctocebus calabarensis. The sequence continues at coordinate 7,719 of CAUYON010203397.1, read as the reverse complement.
CCCGGTCGCACGGATGGGCAGGACATGGGTGCAGGGGATATTCTTTTTTGGTTTCTGTGATTATGTCCGCTCATACAACCGGACTCGTTTCCGCAGGGGGTTTCCAAGCTTGGGTGGAATGGTTATCCCTGTGCATCCTATTTCTGAGGGGAAGTGGAGCACTTGTTTTCTGGGCTGAAATGGGGGGAGGGAGCAGTCCTTGGGAATATTCACTACATTGGATTTTTGTCCCCCTACACTCCCACCCGCTTTGGCGGCCAGATCCTCTCAGCGGCGACAGGGTGGCGGTGCTGGTCTTGGCGTCTGAGGCTTGCCTTGCTGTCGGCGTGCACGTCTCTGTCCCTTAGACAATCCCACATACACACACACCCTACTGCTCTGCCTCGGTGGTGGCCTGGCCGTGTACCGAGTGCTGCATGAAGTTCAGAAGACAGGTTTTTTTAATACAGTTGTAAATCTTGGAAGTGATTTCCTGAATCCAGAATTTGCAGAAGCAGGCAAGATGTTTGTTTTAAATGTGGAAATCTAGTCCTCTATTCTTTTTTTTTTTTTTTTTTTTTTTTTTTTTTGTGCAGTTTGGCAGAGGCCGGGTTTGAACCTGCCACCCTCGGCATATGGGGCTGGCGCCCTACTCATTGAGCTACAGGCGCCGCCCTAGTCCTCTATTTTTTACAAAGGTGCAGAGCAGTTCATATTCATCTCAGGTCCTTTCTTGGGGCCTTCAGTGTTGTTTTTGAGAGAAAGTTTCCTAAATATTGTGGAGGATAACAAAAGACATTTTCTCATCTTTGCAAATAACTTTCCGGTTTCTAGACATCATTAATTATTGATGTCAATGCCATCCAAACACACCTTGGACGCTGCACACCCTGAATTGCCTGGGGTTAATTCAGAAGTCCTCTCTCAGCACTGTCCACCCACCCCCCTCCCCATATATACACAAGATATTGAATCTCTTGGCTCCCTCTCACTTTCACGTGCAGCCCTTTAGCCCTTCCTTCTGGCCTGCTGGGCTTCCCTGTCTAGGCTGGGTCCCTCCCTCTGCCATTTTGGGTTTGTTCTTGCGGGCACCCCAGACCCTCTTGCTTCCTGAAACTCCACCCTTTGGCTGCCTGTCAGTTGCAAATCCGAGATCAATCCAATCAACCCTGTTTTCTCTGCTCCAGCTCACTGGTAACAGCTCTCTGGAGGTTTAACCTCCAAAGCTGCTCAATCCCCTCAGTCAGGCACATCATGGCTCCGTGCCTCTTCCCTCCCAGAATATGATGATTCAGGCATACGAAATCATCTGACCCTCTCTCTTCTGCTTTCAGTTGTTTGAAGGCCCATTTCATTGTGCAGTGTGTAGAGTCTACATTAGGTTGCTTATTTACCCTTTTGCAGGTTGCCTTTCTCTGTGTTCATTTGAAGAAGAGATACTACAGGTACCCTTAAAAAGACAGACACTCCTGATTTAGAAATTCACTCACGTGGCCAGGCCCAGGCCTACCTAGAGGAGAACTGGTAGAACCTGCAGGAGAAAAATCTCATCTTCAAACTTCCCCCCAGCGTTTTTATATGAAGGAGGTTTAAGGGTAGATGGTTGGTTGGAAAGGTTGCAAACAGTAGCCAGGTAGGGGACTGTCCAGGAGGAAGCCCTGAACCTTCAGTTATCATTCCCTAGTTGCTTGGGCCACTGTGGAGGTCCCTACTTTCTTGCACTTGATGAGGCTCTTTCTCCATTAGTTGCTAGTGAGTTTAGATGATCTCAGTGTAACAGACATTGAAAGTTGGTGGCCAGACTCCATCTCTAAAACTGGCTGGGTATTGTGGCAGGTGCCTGTAGCCCCAGCTACTTGGGAGGCTGAGGCAAGTGGAGCACCTTAGCCAAAAGTTTGAGGTTGCTGTGAACTGTGAAGACATGACACTCAATGGAGGGCAACAAAGTGAGACTATGTTAAAAAAAAAAAAAAAGAAAAGAAAACGGAGCTTGGGAGGGCCAGAGGTTATACCGGCAGCTCTGAGAAAAAAGAAGCACTACCACACTGTGAGCTTTTTTAATCAATGGTTTTATTCATTCTGAGGCAAAGGCCTTTGTCAAACAGTTTTTGGATGAAGCCAGCCAGTGTTTGAAACCTTTCAGGGCTTGCTTGTTTAGGAGTTCACTCAACAAACTTGTATAAAGTCACTAGTACATGCTGGGCAGTTAGCTGTGTCTAGAACCAGTCTAAAAAACCATGATCTCTATGTGGCAGCTCACAAGCACTTCTTAGCCACATGACATCTAAACCTCAATAGTCTCATCCATAAAATAGGGAAAGTAATAATAATTACTTTACATTACAGTGTCACAGATTAAATAACATCAGTTATGTAAAGGACTTTAGAACAATGACTGGCCATAGGTTAGCATTCCATAGAAAGCAGCTGTTGTTAGCTGTTAATATACCTGTTCTACCCGTGACTCAATAAACTGATAATAGGTTCCCTCTAAGGTTTTTTCTGGTACTCTGTTATACACTATTGAGGTTGAAAGGCAGTATAAAGAATTATGTAGTAATTGGATATATTAAGACAGTGTGTCTAGAAAGTAATATCCTTTAATATCAGGAGAAGGAACCAGTGCTTCTTGTTAAGAACACTAAATTGTTTTGTGTAAAATAAGCATCTTCTATTCATTATTAGTGAAAGTTGTGCTTTTTTGAATCTCTTATTTAGAAACATCTCCTGAGCGTGTAGCACTGTAAGTACAGGTATAAATAAGCTATATGCTTACAGAGTTCAGAGATAGCTCCTTTATGGGAATACAAGACAGAGTCACCCCAAACTGTTAGACCAGAATTTTGACTGAGTGTTCTTAGTTTCCTTGTGTTCCTCATGTTTGCTGCTTTCTCTAGATACTGTGTCTCAAATGCCAGATTGCTTTGTAGCACATCATGCCATGCAAAATGCACTTCCACTATTGCCCCTCCTAATTGAGGTTGGATATAAGGTTTTTATCTTGAAGGAATTATTTAACTGGAAACCTTACAGGCATCAGCATGGTACACTGGGAAAAGGAGAGGACTGCAAGTCACCTACCTGGGTTTGAGTCACTCTTTAGTAGCTGCGTGACTTTGAACTCAGCACCATACTGTCCCCCCCGCCCCAAGCTTCAGTTTCCTCATCCATAAAATAAGAATAACTCAGCATTTGTTTTGTTTTTTGAAAGGTAAAACGAGAGAAAGCATTTTTGTCAAGTGCTATATAAATGTTATGCATTTGTATAAATGATAAGCAATGATGATGATGGTGATGATGTTTAAAACATAGGTTTCTTGGGTGGCGCCTGTGGCTCAAAGGGGTAGGGCACCAGCCCCATATGCCAGAGGTGGTGGGTTCAAACCCAGCCCTGGCCAAAAACTGCAAAAAAAAAAAAAAAACATAGGTTTCTTTATCCTGAGCTTTGATAGGCCATTTCCAAGAAAGCTTTGGTAGGTTTTTCTGGCTCCTGCCAATGAATGACTTCACAATGGACTGCTCCATCATTTAAAAAAAAAAAAAGAATATTTAAAATACCAAATGCATTTCACGGAACATTAATTTCTCAAGATGCTCTGTAAACAAAATAATCTATTTCCAAATACGTCTGGAAAACTATCCATCTCTCAGGACACATTAGAGTGTGAAAGGCTCAGAAAAGTCCTCAGTGAGCACAGTGGCTCATGCCTGCAGTCCTAGCACTCTGGGAGGCCAAGTCAGGTGGATTGTTTGAGCTCATGAGTTCGAGATCAGCCTGGGCAAAAAGTGAAACCCCATTTCTTTTCTGCTAAAAATGGAAAAACTGAGGCAAGAGGCTCTCTTGAGCCCAAGAATTGGAGGGTGGTGTGAGTGACACCAAGGCACTCTACCCAGGATGACAGCTTGAGACTCTGTCTCAAAAAAAAAGAAAAAAGCCTTTACTGAGGCTAACTCAGCACTTCCCAACCTCAACTACAGCACCTCTTTTCATATATCTGCTAATATTTCATTTCTGTCTTAATATAAGGGTTGAAGAGTTTTCCTTTTTATTAAAGACTATACTCGCCCACAAAAAAATGACTCATAAGTGAAAAGCAAGTGAAGAAAAATTACTAAGTTGGGTACTGCAATAAGACTGTTACTTTGAGAGTTCTTTGCTAATTTGAGAGACCAATTCCTTTTAAAAAATAGTTTATACAGGCGGCACTTGTGGCTCAGCAAGTAGGGTGCCGGCCCCATATGCCAAAGGTGGCGGGTTCAAACCCAGCCTCGGCAGAACTGCAAAACAGAAAAATAGCCGGGCATTGTGGCAGGCGCCTGTAGTCCCAGCTACTCGGGAGGCTGAGGCAAGAGAATCACCTAAGCCCAGGAGTTGGAGGTCACTGTGAGCTGTGTGACGCCACAGCACTCTACCGAGGGCGATAAAGTGAGACTCTACAAAAAAAAAAAAAAAAAAATAGTTTATACTTTTAAAATACTTTTTAATAGCAGACTTCTTTACAGCACTTACCACGTGTTGGACTCCATTTTAAGAGTTTACTTATAACTGATTGAATTCTCACAGCATCTCAGGAAAGAGGAGTTATTCTCTCCAGTTTTAGAAGACAATGCCAAAGAAAGATGAGAGTTTGCCCAAAGTTGTATCTGAATCCCTGCCATTGATTCGATTCCATGACACCCTCTTTTCCTCGAAGAGTAATTTGTGGTGTAGTCTTTTCTTAGCTACATGGTGCAAATACTAATATCCAACATATTCCTTTCTCAGTTAAAATAATTTAAATAGTAATTTTTAGTGTGTTTTCATAATCTAAAAATAGTTCAACTACCTTTTATTTTTACATTTTTAAGACAGTCATGGATATAAAAGATGCAAATCTTAGGGTGTCACAAAAGGAAGTTAGGGAATATTAGTTTTTGGAACTTGCACCAAGTTGCATTCAGTGAAAGTAAAGGCTTGTTTCCTAGGTTGCCTGGATGCGGACACAATACTGCATGAGCTCTGGATTCCAAGGATCTCAAGATTTAGTACTTTCTTGTGTTCATAGATATTTCTTATAAATAAATGTTAAAGGGCTTTAAATTATTAAAGTTCAAAGTACAACAGGGGATTCCAGGTGAGGCCCAAACTCACAGACTATATGTGTCTGAGACTAGGAGGCTACTCACCCCTCAGTCATCTATTTGCCTGAACTGTTACACACTGGAAGTTTGGTTTACATTAAAAGGGAGTTATTTTAATTTTTACCTTTAATTGAGGAGCACAGGACAGAGATAAGAAAGAAAGGAAGAACTGAAGGGACAGATTTTGAGTCTCAGTAGAGAAAAGGCTTAGTACCAAAAGCTAAAAGGAGCTATTTGTATGATAAATAACACTAGTAAGAAAAAAATAATAATAATAATGCTGCATCAGCCCCCAGTGGCAGCATGCTCCAAAGACTAGGACAAGGTTTGCACCACCACCCCCCACACGTGCACACATACTGCCAAAATGGCACTGTAAGGGTGCCTGGAGGTACACCAGTGGAGGGCCAGGCACTTGCCAAAGCAGCAGTCTTAGGAGGGCCTGGCTATAGAGGCAGCAGCACGGCCTTCACAGAAGGATGTCCCTGACAACAGCACTGAATTGGGTCCTGAACCTGAGTGAGGCACTACCTAGGTGAGGCTGAGAGCTTAGAAAGGGGCCAATATCCTATAGTCTGGCAGGAAGGGTTAAGAGAGATTGGAATTTGGGCATTCATGTGACCTCCTTGGTACTCAAAGGCTAGTAGTGCCAAGAAACATTCCGGTTACAAGAGAAAAAAAAGAAATAAAAGGTGCTGGAATATCATCCCTGAATAAGGTCACCTCCAAATTTGTATATTGAAGCCCTATGTCCCTATGTGATGGTATCTGGAGAAGGGGGCTTTGGGGAATAATTAGATTTAGATGAAGTCATGAGGATGGGACTCTCATGATGGAATTAGTGTCCTTATAAGAACAGACACCAGTGAACTAGCCTGCTTTCTTCCCCACTTCTTTCCTCTTTTCTCTTGTTCTATTTTCTCTTTTCCCTCTCGCTCCCTCTCCCCTCCTTCTTCTCCCCTTCTCCACCCTTTTTGTCCATCTGCAGATCAGTAAGAGAGCCCTCACAAAAACCTGACCATGCCAGCACCCTCATCTTGGACTTCTGGCCTCCAGAGCTGTGAGAAAAGATTTCTGTTGTTTAAACCACCCAGTCTGTGTAGTATTTTGTTGTAGCATCCTAAACTAAGACATTGCCTATTTCAAAATTTTTACAGAATTTTACTGTATCTCTGTAAGTAGGTATTTCTGTTATAACTGTTCCATTATATTTTCCAGCCTTTAGATGTGTTATATTTCATTAGTCAGTAATTGAAAAAGCTAAACAAAGATACAATTTTTTCCACTTAAAAAGAACTCTGCTTTTACAGCAAATGTATTTTTCTATTTTTCAATGACTTTTCTTTTTCAAATCCATTATAGATTATAAACTAAAGAAATAGGACAAGTTTCTCTCCAAATAAATAACAAAGAGCTTGGTATTTCTGGCGAGTATCATCATTTCAGAGGAGCTTGGATTTTCAAGTCTGTAATTTTCTCTCCTATTCTCCCTTTTGAGCTATTCATCAAATGACAGTGAAATAAAGGGGTGGTTTGTCTCTGCTGGGAGTTGCCACTGTAGGGAACTGGTCCTATTGACCTTCTTGCCAGAACATGGGACAAATGAGCCCACGAACCCTCCCTTTCGGCTTTCGGCATCTCTTTCTCATACCAAATTCCCGGAATTCACTTATACTAGTGAATTAATTTCACTGCCTTGCAGCTAGGCTATGGCTGACCCTTTGTGATCAACCTTCCCAAGTGCAACACTCATCTTCCATGAGGTATACTCTGGAGAACACAACCCACTACTTTGGATCTTAATGGAATGTACACTGGAATCAACTTTTCTTTTATACTCTAACAACGCTATAAAATACTTAGATTTGGCTGTTTGGTTTTTATGTCTGTTGCCTTATATTTAGTAATTACAATTCATACTATATAAAATAAAAGTAATATATTTTTCCACTGGAGGAAAAACGTAATAGAGACAGAAAGGTGAGTTGGCAGAATTTTTCAAAGAGTTTTAAGTTTTTGTCAAGAGTACCAAACCTGGAGCATGCTTTTCTAAGAATCCACAGCGCTAAGTTAAAAGTTTAGTTCTCTGTAAAATATATGCCTGTTAGTGAATTTTCATGCCCAGTTTTAAGAATTTGTTTAGTATTTTCTTGACATTAGAGAAAACTGAAAATGTTAAGAATTCCTTAAATTGGTGACTAAAGCAAAACTTTATTCTATCAGCTCATGTTAAATTCCTTTAGTACTTAATTGAAACTACGTTTATTTTTTCTGAAATTTTTGTTTACAACACAAAGACATCTTACTGTCCTTGTACCACTTATTGCCAATTTTCAACATTTATGGGGGCTTTTTTCCTTGAAATTTGACTAAAAGAATATTTAATTACATGTGTACCCACAAACACATACAAACACAAGATCATGCTTTATAATTGTTAACGTTTTCTACATAGGACACCTTTTTTTTTTTTTTTTTTTGAGACTGAGCCTCAAGCCGTCACCCTGGATAGAGTGCAATGACATCACAGCTCACAGCAACCTCCAATTCCTGGGCTCAAGCGAGTCTCCTGCCTCTGCCTCCCAAGTAACTGGGACTACAGGCGCCCGCCACAACGCC